>JAVTVY010056429.1:0-29386 GCA_036873755.1 Hanleya hanleyi
AGACAATCTGTCAACCACCAAGATGTTCACTTGCACAACTTGCCAGAAGATGTTTACTCGTCTAGATAAGTTACGACGCCACGAGGCCTCCACCCACAACGATGCCCGGTATCCTTGTATAATCTGCGCACGGTCATTCAATCGGAAGGATAATTTACTGCGCCATGAGAGGGTACTCCACGCGGGTGCGACAGTACTATGTAATGATTGTGGTCGACTCTTCAAACGAGTAGGTCAGTTAGTCGGACCCAGTCGGTTTAGACGGCACCAACGTTTGAGGCATGCCCCGTCTCTACGGTTTGGGCGACAACTTTCCACTAAAGAGGAGCCGCGGAAGGTCAGACCCAGTGAAGATGAACCCGGAGAGACGAACGCCACTGGTGATGCGATGACGCAGAGCCTGCCTATACCCACGGTCGAGGAGGGCCTGGATATCCAGCCGGACCCCTCCGTTACGGTTTCGAGTCATACGCCTGACAACATCGAACATTTTCTGGACGAGCCCATAAATGTTCCTAGCGATCTCTTACAGGACGCCCAGCCAGTGAGTGACATTTATCGGCGTCACTGGTCCATGATACGGCACTGTTTCTACCGTCATCGCCCTATTCAAGATATCTACAATTTCCGACTGACCGACCTCGCCCGTCTACGCAGCTACATGGAAGCCATCTTCAATGACCAAGCTACGTCCTTCAAATTGAATCTGGCGTTTGGTTATGTGCTGCGGCATAAGGAGACAGACCAAGTCCGATACTTTTACCCGAGCAGTAACATCCGGGTATTTGACCAACCGTTTACCATCATTAACCGAGTGTCGCTAAAGACGATGCTGGAGAAACTGGACACCGTGGATCCCTTGAAATGGGCCCAACAACAACGCCCCAACACCAAGTGGACAGTGGAGAGGGTGACCAATGTTACGTTCTTCGTGACCAAACTACGGAATATTCCCATCGGGTGAATGTATTCACCCATGCACTGATAGATACTCAGAATGCACAAACATGTATCTGAGGATATGTTGCCTCAACGGTATCCTGGCCTGCCCGACGATGATTAGAATAAACGGTTCAGATGGCACTTTCTGAAATGGAGACTTCTGATTGGACAACAATACATCTAACGGACAGGAACGAATATGAAACATGCAAATGGTGGCCTCTGATTGGATAAGAATGTTCTTGAATTGTAAATATACCCAACGCGGCTCCCCCAGCGTGGGTATGATGTAACATTGGGGAGAATAAACTATATGAAAAAAACTTCTTGTTGTTGTTGTTCTCTCATGTGTCATCCTTGTTGTTGTTGCTGTTGTTGTTCTCTCTCCGGTCTATATCATGGCGTTATGTTAGAGTGTTAAGGTGTAACGACGAGCGTTGACGGGCATCACTGCATTTCGAAGAATTAGTGACAATTCCATGGAATATCAGAGCTTCTGATCTATTTCACCAGGGCGTTGAAGCATTAAGAATGGTGTTGGTGGGCGTTGCTACAAGATGACACCTCACACGGTCCATTTGGACCACGGATGGTCCATCTCTACACCAAATACCTCCTTTCACTGCCCCAAAATGCTCACTTTCGCTACTACTCCTACTGATGACGTCACCAATGACGTCACAGATGACGCGAACATACCTCAAATCGGAATGTACACCCCGAGAGCTACAAAATGACACCTCACACGACGCATTCGGACTAAGGATGGTGCATCTCTACACCAAACTCACCCTCACGCACCCACAAAATGTCCACTTTCGCTACTACTCGTACCGATGACGTCATCAATGACGTCACAGATGACGCGGACATCCCTCAAATCGGAATGTACACCCCGAGAACTACAAGATGACACATTCCAGGACGCATTCGAACCGTGAATAGCCCATCTCGATGCCAAATACCTTCATGTACTGCCCGAAAATGACCACTTTACTTACTACAACCAACTGCGCCTGCGCAGATTGACGCGACTTGCATTCAAAAACACGCCATTCTGACTCTACCCCACACAAGCTTCACTTTGACACCCTCCACGACCCATTCGGACCCATAGCGGTCCATCCAAATAACATCCTTCACTGCTAAAAAATGCCCACTTTCGCTACAACTTGTACTAATGACGTCACCAATGACGTCACAGATGCTATAAATATCCCTGAAATCAGGGTCTATACTCCGAGAGCTACAACATGATACCCCACACGACGCATTCGCAACGCGGATGGTCCATCTCTACACCAAATACCTTCCTGCACTGCCCCAAAAGGCTCACTTTCGCTAATACTCCTACTGATGACGTCATCGATGACGTCACAGATGCTTCGGACATGCCTCAATTCGGAATGTACACCCCGAGAGCTACAAAATGACACCTCACACGACGCATTCGGACTAAGGATGGTGCATCTCTACACCAAACTCACCCTCACGCACCCACAAAATGTCCACTTTCGCTACTACTCGTACCGATGACGTCATCAATGACGTCACAGATGACGCGGACACCCCTCAAATCGGAATGTACACCCCGAGAACTACAAGATGACACCTTCCAGGACGCATTCGAACCGTGAATAGCCCATCTCGACCCCAAATACCTTCATGTACTGCCAGAAAATGTCCACTTTCGCTACTACTCGTACCGATGACGTCACCGATGACGTCACAGATGACGCGAACATCCCGCAAATCGGAATGTACACCCCGAGAACTACAAGATGACACCTTCGAGGACGCATTCGAACCGTGAATAGCCCATCTCGATCCCAAATACCTTCATGTACTGCCCGAAAATGTCCACTTTCGCTACTACTCGTACCGATGACGTCACCGATGACGTCACAGATGACGCGGACATCCCTCAAATCGGAATGTACACCCCGAGAACTACAAGATGACACCTTCCAGGACGCATTCGAACCGTGAATAGCCCATCTAGACCCCAAATACCTTCATGTACTGCCCGAAAATGGCCACTTTCGCTACTACTCGTACCGATGACGTCACCGATGACGTCACAGATGACGCGAACATCCCTTAAATCGGAGTGTACACCCCGAGAACTACAAGATGACACCTTTCAGGACGTATTCGAACCGTGATTAGCCCATCTCGACCCCAAATAACTTCCTTCGCTGCTCCAAAATGGCCACTTTACTTACTACAACCAACTGCGCATGCGCAGATTAACGCGACATGCATTCAAAAACACACCATTCTGACTCTACCCCACACAAGCTTCACTTTGACACCTCACACGACCCATTCGAACCGTGATTAGCTCATCTCTAACCCAAACACACCCCTACATAGCACCCAAAATGCCTGTTTTCTATACTACGGCCAGACTGCGCATGCGCAGACTATTGAACACGGACGAACCATTAGTGTAGTCAAGTGCTCCTCCACGAGAGCTTCAAAATAAGACCTCACTCGACCCCATTGGACCATGAGTGGCCCACCTAGACTCCAACATGTCCACCCCGTATGGGCCTATACACCCATAGCCATGCAGTATAGGCCTATGGGCCTACCCAGGCCTCGGTGACTTTTTTCAAAAATTTCACCGATTCGCTCCGCAACACTTCCTATCGTGTTCTAAATGACGAGACGAGTAAAACGAGACCCCACAACCCTACCGCAAATGTATAGAAGTGGGTTTCCCAGTAGGATAAACATTGAACCTATACCCCAGTATGGGTCTATATGGGGCTCGGTGACTTTTTTCAAAAATTTCACCGATTCGCACGGGGACACTTCCTATCATGTTCTAAATGACGAGACGAGTAAAACGAGACCCCACAACCCTACCGCAAATGTATAGAAGTACGTTTCCCAGGGGGACAAACATTGATCCTATACCCTCAGTATGGGACTATATGGGGTTCGGTGACTTTTTCAAAAATTTCACCGATTCGCACGGGGACACTTCCTATCATGTTCTAAATGACGAGACGAGTAAAACGAGACCCCACAACCCTACCGCAAATGTATAGAAGTACGTTTCCCAGGGGGACAAACATTGATCCTATACCCCATATAGGCATTTTCCCGTAATTTAGGATAAAGTCCGTATTCCGTATTTTTTCAGGAAAATTTTTACATACACCCACCCTGGAACTAGGGGGAGATAACTCTATTGATAGACAAGCCCCGTTAAGCCCGGCGACCTATATACCCCTCATACCCCATATAGGCATTTTCCCAGGTTTTTCGATAAAGTCCGTGTTCCGTTTTTTTTTTTCAGGAAAATTTTTACATGCACCCACCCAGCCATCAAATACCCCTTCACCTAGGCTTCACGTTGATACCTCACTCGACCCCATTCGACCATTAGGGGCTCCCCTAGATGCCAAAACGTCTATTTTCATACCCTTGGGCCACCGCGCATGCGCAGAATGCCGCTATTTCAACCCCACACCCAGTCCATTAGATGCCCCTTCATGAATGCTTCACTTTGATACCTCACTCGACCCCATCGGTCCACTAGGGGCTCCCCTAGCTCCAAAAAGGCTATTTTCATACCCTTCGGCCACCGCGCATGCGCAGAATGCCGATATGTCAACCCCACACCCAGTCCATCAGATGCCCCTTCACATGCTTCACTTTGATACCTTACTCGACCCCATTGGTCCATTAGGGGCTCCCCTAGCTCCAAAACGGCTATTTCCATACCCTTGGGCCACCGCGCATGCGCAGAATGACCGATAATTCAACCCCACACCCAGTCCATTAGATGCCCCTTCATGGATGCTTCACTTTGATACCTCACTCGACCCCATCGGTCCACTAGGGGCTCCCCTAGCTCCAAAAAGGCTATTTTCATACCCTTCGGTCACCGCGCATGCGCAGAATGCCGATATTTCAACCCCACACCTAGCCCATTAGATGCCCCTTCACCTAAGCTTGGCCGCCAAGTGTCAGTGAGTACAAGATATGCATGGCCGCCAAGTGTGCTTTATTATCATTGTTCAAGCATAAAAATTTCTTATTAACAGACCTTGTCAACAACGATGTAATATGGCTATATTACATATATTCCAACGGTTTTTAAAAACCACCCAGCTGTTCCCAAAGGGGAGACTTCTAGCAAAGCACAACATAATTTAACACGAGAATCACACCCCTGTGTTCGTTCAAAATAAATGCCCCACTCTTATCAAAATAAATTCCCCTTGCATACCGGGATTATCTTGGCACTGTGTAATATTAAATTAATGGGTATTTTACATCTCCATGATGTTCAAATGAACATCCAAAATCAAAACGGGAATGAGACACGTACTCTGGAAACGACTTGAAATTCATTGGCTATTCCCAACTTTTATGAAATAAAATTTTTCCCCTCATACCGGGGTTTAAAAATTTTTATAAAATCCATTATACCCTTGGACTGTCATATTAAATTAATGAATGGGGAAAACCAAAATAAATCCTGTGTGTATATAGAGATTTAGCCCCTAGCTCCAAAAAGGCTATTTTCATACCCTTCGGTCACCGCGCATGCGCAGAAGGCCGATATTTCAACCCCACACCTAGCCCATTAGATGCCCCTTCACCTAAGCTTCACTTTGATACCTCACTCGACCCAATCGGACCATTTTATCTAGGGACTTCTCCGCGGAAGCTTTTTCCCGAGACCGAATTACCGCCAAAACCACGGCCAAACCGCATCACCGCGGATGAATACATTTTTTTTTTTTTTTTTTTGCCGGAACTTTTTTTTTTCTATGCACTCATTGATCGCGGCCATCTTGTACCCACCTCCCACATCTTGGCGGCCATCTTGTACCCACCTCCCACATCTTGGCGGCCATCTTGTACCCACCTCCCACTTTTTGCACACCTCCCCAATAACCCCCCCCAACCCCCCAATAACCCCCCAATGCCCATACACTTATGACGTCACACCAGGTTCTGCGCATGCGCAGAGGAGGGGTATTCTATCAATTCACGCTTTGTATACTACTCTGGCGCTTGAGTAGTTGAATATTGCGACGATGCTCCACTACTTCTACATAAGAGTATTTCGTCTGTTTTTCTTCACTATAACATGACAGTATTCATTTCCAATTTTGCCTCTAATGTAGTTGTTCACAGTTTTGCAACTTAAACGTATTCTTTATATATTCAGGAAGTGATCCTCAACAAGTGGTGACGCTTACTTTCCCAAGTGATTATGCTTGTGTCAATATGGTTTTTGCAGTTACTTCCTTACTTACTATTCTGTGAACTTTTGGAAGAGAGTTGGCAGTTTTCTGAGAAGGTTTATGAATTAATATACCTGATTAATGCGCCTTAATAGTTGAGTCATTCGTGAGAATAAATGTGGTAACTGTATGATAATATGAACCAGAAATTCCCATTAGACTGACCTCGCCGGGCTGACAAAGAGTTGGGGAATACCTGAGCATTACGTCATCAAACCGACAGGGTCGGAGCGAGACAATAGTGCAGCACAAAGCGACGCTGAAGGGGGAAAAATCCACCTAAAGCGAACACCTCCTTTCTGTGACCCGATCTTTTAAAGTAAAGTTCGCTTCCTGCTTTTACATAGTCCGACACGCAGCCCCTAGAAGATATTTTAAAATACTGATTTCTTTTGAATGTAGGGTCTGCCCGTTTAATCGGTAAAATCGATTTAGCTGCCGGACCGAAATAAAACGATAATATATACGCCATTTTTTTCCACTCAAAATAATGCAACCCACCTTTTAAGTTAAACCTCGTACTTGGAATCCGTTCTGATCTTTCCGTGGGTAGTTTATTCGAGCATTCTCACAGCTTTCCTGAACCGAGAAGACAAATTTTCCGCCATATTTAAATTCTTCAGCCAATGAAAAATCCACTACCATATACATTCTCCACGTTCAGGGACGGTCCAGCAGCTAGAAGATTTGCCGGTTAAACTGGCAGACCCTACATTCAAAGAAATCAGTATTATAAAATATCTTGTAGGGGCTGCGTGTCGGATTAGCTTTTACATTACCATTCAGAAAAGTGATATTCAGTTACCAATGACGGCAATCTAAGAAAGAAAAGATATCCAATCATGATTGTACATTGTACGTCGTGGCAAAATTCAACTATATATTTGATGAAAGTGAACTTAGAAGCAGGAAAACATCGTTATCGCAAACTACGCGGACCTCATAATTTTCACCCCCGATAACGATAAGTGATTGGTCGGGAGTTCCGAATGGCGCATCATTATCACTGCCATTACTACCGGTAATGATGTCATCAACAACTTCCGAAAAGTGTGAAAGAAAATTTGCTGATTTATTTCCGGTGGCGCAGCGCCGCCGGATATCTGAATTCAGTAAACATGGGAGCGGCCATCTTGATATTAGTAACAGGTGTTTTCTCGAGCCATACTTCACAGACGTGCCGTGGAATGATCCAACTAGTTTCATATCGTAAAACGACAAGATTGTATCACCCGTTCGTGGTTAACACATTAATGTTAATTCTGTTATAATGAATTCATCGAATAAATGTCCTTTAGTACTATTTTATATATCGCTGAGAGACCAAATCGATGACCATACATGATCAAGTTATTCACCTGAATTGAATTGAATTGAATTGAGTTTATTCACCATATATGTACAGCAGTATAGTATAAGAATAGTGATATCTTATAGAGTTTGCATGTGGACCAAACATTAAAGGTTCAGTGCTTATTATTTTAGATTATCTTTGACACAATTTACATAATTAGTTTGGTTTTATTTAAAGTGGACAAACAATGATCAATATCACCCAGTCATTAATTCAGTACTATTAACAGTATATGTCGTCTAGTGCTGTCAGGTGGCCATATTCCTCCCAGAGTTCCTTCCCATTTCTCTGTACGTCTGCAGCAAAATGTTTCAGATTGAACTGCGAGTTACTAATAACTCAAAACAGGCGGATCGGATTGATGTGTAGAGAAAGTCGATCTAGGCTTAATTTACAATGACCCACATCAATAAAGAAATAGTGGCTTGATGATGGGTCCCATATAATGCCACAGCGCGAACTCTTGCATCAGGCTATATGAAGTGACTTAATACGTCAACCAGAGAACATTACTTTCAAAGTCCTAGTTGGACATGCGGTTCATGTGCACATTTTGCCAGCAAGCGCTTAACTTCCGGCTAACCCCACACTTTCCAGATGGGTCCTTGCGCGAACTACATTAGTCAAACCTTTAATGAAAACAAACAAATCAACGTTTTTTTAACCATAATGGTGCATCGTGACCTGTATTCACCAGTTGCACACGTAATCGGCTTGTAATACGCAGATTATAAGCTACAAACGTTTCCGCCGGCATTGATGCAGATGCATCAATAAGTTTTCTTGTGAAGAGATTGTCCTTTGTCAGCCGAAGCGGATAAATAAGTAATCGGTCTATCACCGAGTCTGGTAGGGTTTTCCAACTGAAAGATCGCTCACTCGTTGGATGTTTATACGATCTTATGGTTGGCTAGCCTGATAACGACCGGTACACATATATTCAGGTTTTATTCACAGAAATGTGTTGGAATCCCAAAACCCACACCTTGACCACGGACATTCAACGGAAACAAGAACAGCTTCTACATTCAAACCAAATCGAACAATGACTATCACAACCACGGACAATTGAAACCATACTCACTGAAGACAACACAGATCAGACGTGCCACACATGAGATGCCACCGATGTAACGACTGTCCAATGCAAATATGATCCTTTGACTTTCACCAATATAGGATGTAGACCTGCCATCCTGTGCCCCATTACACACTCCAAGCAATTGTTACAGGCACAGATTTCTGGAAGAACCCGCCTACCCGCCCAGTTTTTTCTGAACGGCATTGTGTGTACAGGGGGGTACAAAGACAAAGGAATCACCCACGCGACTACAATGTGCAATGAACACATACTTACCAATATAACCTAATCAAAAACCAACCGATGAACCTGTACATAGACAATTCTTCTATTCTATTTATATTTCCATCCGCCCATTCCTTGATATTTACTTATTTATTTATATATTTATTTGTTTGTTTATCTGATAATACAGCGCTTGTAAACATCTTTAATGAACTAAGAAATGTAACGTGTAATTAAAATAAAACATTGAGTTGATGGGCTGCGAAATCCGTACGGGAAGCGGCCCTTAAACTGTAATTTCAATCAAAAAACAGAAATGTGTGATTAAAGGATGAGGTAGTCTGCACTCAAAAGCAATCACAATGAAACAACCCCAATATCAGGAATACTGGTTATCCTTTACTCTCAAAGAGAAACAACCATCTATTTAATAAATTTGCTATAATTGATATATATCTACATAGCATTATCCAGGAATGATATATATTTTACCATACCCAGCAAGGCTATATACATGTTGCTCGACCTTAATGACCCAGTTCACATTAGAAGTTCACTCACCTGGGTTAAGAGTTATCTATACTGCAGGAGATGGTACCGACGAAGTGGTCACATTCCAGTGTCTTTGTCATTAATTGATCCACACTCACTGAACAATTCATCAAATAGAAGTGCCTAAGATGTAAATATATAATATAGTATTCTGTACGCGGCTAATCATGTTCCAATAGATTTCTGAGACACTTTACGTTTTGTTACCGAATGGAGCGTTTCATGGTCAATAGACTGCATGGTTAGTTACACTAATGCATCAAAAGTTGTTGGCCTATTTCCCAGATCTTCACTTTTCTACCCATAACAGATCGAATATATGCCTTTGTTCCTTTAATACAGGTGTTGTCCTTCTCAGATGGTTGCAAGATTCACTAACCCCCAGTTTCTATAGACCGCGTGTAAATGACAATCGATGCGCCAGAATATAAATATGTTGGATGATGAATGATTATAATCAGGCAGTGTAAACCATGGATTTTAATAAAGATGCTTTCTGATTCTTTTTTGATGTTTTCTCTGAACGCTTTGTATTTTCTGGTAAAGTGCGTTGTTCCCCGAGCCTCTTGCACATTGAATGTCCAGAATGTTATGTAACCAAACCTGAACCGGCTGCGTGAGTTCGACCAGTAAATGAGTGCCGCTGACTGCAAACTAAACAAGGAGAGAGAGAGAGAGAGAATTAAGGTTTAACGTCGCGTTCAGCAATATTTCAGCTATATAGCGACGATCAAACACAATTCTAAGTATTCTAACAAACACAAGTCAACAACCCAGCAATCCAGAAGTAATCAACACAACACATCAAAGGATATGCACATACATTAAAACTTATGCAACAAACCGATTTCTCTCAAATAACGTAAGATACAGTCTTTTTTTACCCGACTAAAAAGATCTTTTAAAGTAGCTGCTCGATAAAAAGAATCTCTGACAATCTTGAAATCTTTGTTTGATTTCCGACAAGACGTCATGCGCAAAAAAGTAAATAGTCCCCCTTCCCCGCTCCCCTCCAGGATCATGACGCTGGGACACAACCCAATTAAGTCACCCAGGCCTGGTTGGTACGTTAATGTACATCTGATATCGAATTTGCTCAATCGAAACAGAGAGATTAATAACGGAGAAACTCACGAACTAGTCACGCAAATGGAGCTGCTTATTTAGATGTATGCAAAATGTATAGAAATATATGGAGATTATGGTGGCTATTGGATTCTTTTTTGCTGGTATCATTAAATCATATGATATCAGTAAATATTGAATGAAAAGTAAAAGGCCTTTCCACACAGTCTGTACAGCACTAGGTTTCACAGCTTATTTATTGAATTATTTATTGACGTTGTAAATACAGTATGCTATGAAACGCGCATTCGATCCTTTGTGCCAATTAAGTGACAACACTTTCCTTCGCAGAATATATTCTGGGAGAGAATTTTTATGATAATAAAAGCAGACAGATAAGTGGAACTTTCAGCGTGGTAGGCTCATTCCACCGTAATTGAAATCTATTCACCTGCCATATTGATTAAACGTAAAGTGTAATGTTATTTATGTATAGTCTTGTTTGAAGTAGTTGGTAACATCGTTGAAAAAAATGGCAACGTATATTTCACGTTAGTTCATCATATAACGTAATTATTATTGCAAAGCATATTTGTTTAGTTCTCATCCATCATCGTAAAGAAGATTTGTTGGATGTTTTGTTTAGATTGCCAAAGCATATCGACCCGTTGGAAACTCCTTTGGTAACAGTTGTTCACATGAACAGCTACAATAAAAACCTGTCAAAGCATATCGACCCGTTGGAAACTCCTTTGGTAACAGTAGTTCACATGAACAGCTACAATAAAAGCCTTTGGTAACAGTTGTCCACATGAACAGCTACAATAAAAGCCTTTGGTAACAGTAGTTCACATGAACAGCTACAATAAAAGCCTTTGGTAACAGTTGTCCACATGAACAGCTACAATAAAAGCCTTTGGTAACAGTAGTTCACATGAACAGCTACAATAAAAGCCTTTGGTAACAGTAGTTCACATGAACAGCTACAATAAAAGCCTTTGGTAACAGTAGTTCACATGAACAGCTACAATAAAAGCCTTTGGTAACAGTTGTCCACATGAACAGCTACAATAAAAGCCTTTGGTAACAGTAGTTCACATGAACAGCTACAATAAAAGCCTTTGGTAACAGTTGTCCACATGAACAGCTACAATAAAAGCCTTTGGTAACAGTTGTCCACATGAACAGCTACAATAAAAGCCTTTGGTAACAGTAGTCCACATGAACAGCTACAATAAAAGCCTTTGGTAACAGTTGTCCACATGAACAGCTACAATAAAAGCCTTTGGTAACAGTTGTCCACATGAACAGCTACAATAACAGCCTTTGGTAACAGTTGTTCACATGAACAACTACAATAAAAGCCTTTGGTAACAGTTGTCCACATGAACAGCTACAATAAAAGCCTTTGGTAACAGTAGTTCACATGAACAGCTGCAATAAAAGCCTTTGGTAACACTTGTCCACATGAACAGCTACAATAAAAGCCTTTGGTAACAGTTGTTCACATGAACAGCTACAATAAAAGCCTTTGGTAACAGTTGTCCACATGAACAGCTACAATAAAAGCCTTTGGTAACAATTGTCCACATGAACAGCTACAATAAAAGCCTGACTGAGATACAAATCATCACAGGAATTATGTTTGGTCCTTTGCGATGCATTTATATATGATGAAATCAGGCTTGTGGGTCATCTGTCTTCTTGTCAGTACGCCGGCTATTTTTTCCCCCACAACCATTGTATGTTGCATATAATTCAAGCATCATCTAACATATTTTTACCCAGTTTTATTACGACTCGGTAATAATTCAGTGACATACTGCATTAGGCGGAAAATATTTGCTGGTGTGCAGAATATTCAGTACAGGTATCGGATATCCACTTTGTTAAAAGCCCATATTACCCCACAAAAGCTAAGCCAGGAGTATTCTAAGACTACAAATATAATTCAGTATATATTGAATTAAATCAACTGGCATAGAACCCCAATGTGTTACTTATCTGTCTGAAAATTTCACTCATATCGGTGTAAGAGGAACGAATGTCCGGTAGGAAAAATGCCCAGCTCCTAAATTATAAGTGAGTGAGTTAGTGAATAGAATTTAACGTCGCTTTCAACAATATTTAAGCTATATCACAACGAACCAACTAAGCACCACCTAGCCAAGTTGCGTCCCTGCTACTTCAAAGAAGAAATCTTTGAATCAGCATGAACCAGACACCCTCCATTCATTCTATAAAACACTGAGGACAGCGACAAGACACAGACAGGACGATTACATGGTGCAATATAGACAAGTGATATTACAGTGCTAGACATCACATTATCAAGTTCCTGTTGCTTCTCAAAAAAATGCATTGAAGCAACAGGAACCCTATATTATAACCTATCTGGGACAGTTGTGTCTGGAGAAAATATCAGAAGGGAAACGTTTTCATTTACACCGGCCGTGACAAAAAACAGATCTATTCTTTGGTTTATGCAAACGATGGAAGGTTCCATGAGGAAGATATGTACATTTGGTATCGATTTATGTCCAAGGATGTTCATGTCAAGCAAGCTAGCATCATTGCTGAATCCGTTGAAAAGGTTTGTGTATATTGAATTACCCACCGATTAGATCCCGAAGGTCATGTAATCCAATATAATGTTATATAGGCTTGGGCCATAACATCAGGAACTTAATCTTGTTCGAGCTAAACCCTTCATGATGTTATGCTAAAGGGGTATTAATTACCAATATTCTTCAGAATTGCCCAGTTAATGGGCTTTTTCATGTGAAAATGAGGCGGTCATGGGATTGTAATATAGAGAAGGCCTATATAATGATTGTCAGCCAATATGATTCCCGATAAACTGGAGAGGGGTAGGTGGAATCAACTACATGTAGCGGGGCATCATCCAAAATCAACAATCTTACACTTAAATATTTCACAGATGCAGGAGTAAATGGAAAGACTATATGCGGTAGCAAGAAAATATGCCGCTCAAATCTATTATACTTGCTAGGATATTTTTGTCCAAAGAAAAGCTCCAGTAACGCGAACTTCGTTCCTTCCAGACCGGCGATCACAGGGAGCAGGTCCAGTTATATGGCTTATGAAAAGATGGACTGTTCCTTCAAGATCCACGGACACAAGTCATGTCAAGCATACAGACATGCTTGATAAACCTGCTGAAGAGATTTGTCTGCATTGACTGCCAGAAGTGGTGATCCAATAATATGTTTTAATTTGGGACCAAAATGACACTGGATATTATATTATTTATGCGTAGTCCTATATGATGTCATGGTACGACCAATTTCGTTCGGATTTGTATAGATTATGCTAATGCTGATATGGTTTTAGTCTAAAGTATTTAGAACAGCTCTTAGTAGATTATAGCGATATGGATATGTTTAAATGAATTGATCGGCATACACATGTACGAGTTAGATTGCGCAAACAAATACTGAAAACAACGCGAATACTTGAAGCGCAGCTAGATGCCGGAAAGACAATGATCTTACTGTCGTCAAATTCCTATCACCGACCAATAAAGTCTTACCCAATTACTGTAGAGGTGAGACCGAGAAAGCTATGCTCTGCCCGAGATTTGTCATTCTCTCTACCATTGTAGGTATCCATTCACAGCGAAGAAATACAAACCTTCAATGTTTTTTTTATTATAGAATCGCCTAATTAGACGAAACTCGTGTATAGTGTAAACCACCCAATTGTTTTACCTAACATGGCGTAGTTGATATATTTCTGCATCGCACTATCTAGGAATTATCGACATTTTACCATTCTCAGTAAAGGTGTTATATATTTTGGTCTACCGTGATCCAGTTCAGCTGAAGTTCATCTATGCGGAAAAGTGATCATATTCGAGTGAGTCTTTCAAATATTTTATCCATAATTACTTAACAAATCAGAAGATGAACGAGCCGTGGAAGTAAATAGTACCGTCATTTGCTGAGAAGCATATAGTATTATGTACACTGTCAGCAATTTTCTAATGGATGTCTGTGTCACTTTACGCTTTGTTTCTGACTATAGAGTGTTATCAGCAATAGACTGCAAGGTTAGCTTTCTCTTTTGCTTACTAATGGCAAAAAGGAAATTGTTAACTTCTTTACTATATCTTCACTTTCAGACCCATGATGATCGAATAAAAGGTTTTGTCCGGCCTACAGTACCTTGTCCTTCAGTTGTTTCTCATATGACCGCAAGATTCACTAATCCCTAGTTTCTAAAGACTACGTGCAAAGGATAATCGATCGGACAGAATACATATATGTCGGAGGGGTTAGACAATGTAAACCGTGAAAAGCAAATATTAGCAGAGATCTTCTTCGTTTCCTTGTATATTATTTGTTTCCAGTGCTTCAGTCTTGCGATCTTGTTTCCCGAACATCTTTCACGATGCATGTCATTCAATTTTGTTTAAGCGCCAGAGAGTGCATGAAGGCGCCGTTCACACTCTGTTTAAAAGGAAATTCTGTAAAAATTGATCAAAATATACAGGCCTACATTCATCTGAGAAACTGAATACTGCCGCGTCACTTGCCACCTGTGATGCACGTGCGTGTCACAGCGTCCTGACCCAAAGAAACTCGGCTCCTTGACGTAGTCGCACGTGCAATCATTACATGCACAGCGAAGTCTTGTTCCAAACTAGTGTATATGGGCATGTTCTGTCGATGAACTCATGCGCATGTATCCGTTAATTTCGGTGGATTATCTCAATTCAATTCTGTTGTGAACGTTTATCATATTTTTTCAATCTCTCATTGTAATCTTTGTTGATAATCGATTTGAGTAGTGTAACAGAATAGAAATTATGTTTTCATAGGCGTGCTAAATCGTTATTTTACGCACGGTTAGTTTGGAAAAGTTTATAAATTTTAGGGCGCGGGCTTTGCCCTTGCGCTAAAATGTAAACTATCCCACACATACCGTGCGTAAAATAACGATTTAGCACGACTATGAAAACATTATTTATTAAATAAACGTTTTATTTTACAGATTATCATATCATGTACATGTATGTTAATGGCGAAATTCAACTATGTGTAATGAAATAGCGCGTTTCGAAAAGATAACCCCTGATGAATGTTGCAGTCCCGCGAACACTGAAAAAATCTTCAGTGACATGGAACTGCTGTGGACGCAAACCACCAACTTCGAGGGTAAACATTGGAATGTTTGGAACATTCTCTTTCTTAGGGATCCACTTTATTGCGTATTACTAAGCAGTTAAATTTAAGTCAGGCGAAAGCAGAAAACCATCGTCTATTGCAAAGTATACTGATCCCATTTCACCGCGACAGTTGACTATGAGAAGTGATTCGTCGGTGTTCTGAATGCGCAACAATTATATTACTGCCATGACTGGGTCAGAATGTCAACAACAACTTCCAAAAAGCGCGAAGAAAATTTCGCGTATTTAGAAAGAGATCGCGATTTGTCAGACGAAGGTGAATAAAGTCTTCGATGTTTGTGTAGTATGCTAGGGTATTTTTCATTCATGCCGAACAAAAGATCGCATAAAAGCTCGTCCGTTTCCCTAACTCGCTTTTATACGATATTTTGATTGGCTCGCCCTGCCAAACAGCACAAAGACCGGTAATTTTTTACAGAAATGTGTGCTTCAATGGATGAGAGAGTCATCGACTTTAAAGCATCCCATAATAAACAACCCCAGTACCACGAATAATAGTTATCCTTTACTCTCAAAGAGAAACAACCATCTCTTTGCTAAGTATGCCATAATTGATATATACAACTTATTATCAAGGAATGATAGACATTTTACCGTTCTCCGCTAAGGTCATATACATGTTGCTCTTACCTTGATGACCCTGCTCACAGTAGTTCACTAACCTAGGTTATGAGGTATTTATACTGGAGGTGATGGTACCGACCAAGTGGTCACATTCTAGTGTCTTTGTCATCAATCGATCCATAATCACTTAAGAATTCAGCAAATGGAAGTGCCTAGGATGTAAATATAACACAAGTGTTATGTACACGGCCATCAATTTTCTAATGGATGTCTCTGACACTTCACGCTTTGTTTCTGACTGGAGAGTTTTATCGTCAATAGATTGCACGTTTAGTTTTCTCCTTTGCTTACTAATGTCAGAAAGGAAATTGTTAACCTCTTCCCGAGATCTTCACTTTCACGCTCAAGATGATCGAATAGAAGCTTTTGTCCCGTCTACAGTACTCTTGTCCTTCTGTTGTCTCTCATGTGACCGCAAGATTCACTAATCCCTACATGTAGGTTCTAAAGACCACCTGAAAAGGACAATCGATCGGACAAATCACATATATGTCGGAGGGGTTATTAATCGAGAAATGTGAAACGTGAACAGCAAATATTAATAGAGATGTTCTTCGACTCCTTGTATATTATTTGTTTCTCGTGATTCAAGTTTGCGATCATGTCGTTTCACGAACATCTTTCACGATTCACGTCAGATTCATCCTGTATCAGCGCCGGAAGGTTCCTGAAGGCGCCGCTTGCACTCGGTTTAAAAGAAGAGTCTGGAAAACCTGATCAAAATATACAGGCTTACATTTATCTGACAAACTGTGAGTCACGCCCGCGTCACTTGCCAGCTTCGATGCACGGGCGTATCACAGCATCCTGATTCAATGAAAATCGGATTCTTGACGTAGATGCGCGTCCAACCATGACATGCACAGCAAAGTCTTGTTCCAAGCTAGCATATATGGGCATGTTCTGTCGATAAACTCTACCGTATGTGTAAAGCACGTGTCCTGTAATTTCGGTGGATTATCTCAGACCGTCATGACAGAGGGAAAGCGAGGAATAAACGTTGTATTTTGCAGACTATCATAACATGTACCTGTGTGTGAAAGGCGAAACAACTTTTTGAATAGCGCGTTTTGAAAAGATGATCGATGAATGTTGCAGAAAAAAATCTTCAGTGACATGGAACTGGTATGGACGGAAACCATCAATTTCGCGCGTAAACATTCTAATGATTGGAACTTTCTCTTTCTTCGGGATCCGAATTCACTGCGCATTACTAAATAGATATAATCAACTAACGCGAAAGCAGAAAAACATCGTCTATCGCAAAGTATACTGATCTCATTTCATCGCGACAGTTGACTATGAGAAGTCATTATTCGGTGTTCTGAATGTGCAACAATATTACTGCCATTGCTATATCAGAATGCCGACAACAACTTCCGAAAAGCGCGAAGGAAATTTTGTTGATTTAAAAAGTGAATGTGATATGTCAGACGAAGGTGAAAATACGTCATCGATGGTTGTGAAGTATAGTAGGGTATATTTCACTTTTTCCGACATTGTGATCAGTGTCTGTAGAGCCTAATTTTCAAAATTCGAAATTCAATTTTTTTTGTAGTTTTGGTTACGTTTATGTTAGGGTTAGGGTTTTGTTAGGGTATGTTTGTTTGAGTCATCGTCGCCGTGTGACCAATAAGGTTAGGTGCGACGTTAAAATTCAAACAACCAACCAGCCAACTTTTTCCGACCCAAAGATCGCATCAGAGTCCGTTCGTTTCGCTCACTCCCTTACTCGCGATGATTTGGTTGGATCGCCCTACCCGATAGCGCAAAGACCGATAATTTTTGACAGAAATGTGACTTTTAATGGATGAGAGTCCTTCACCCCTGAATGGCCTGGAGGGGGGGGGGGGGCGCTACCTGATGGTTTTTTGCTCCAATCTCCGGAACGACAAAAAATTGAGAGCTGAGACTCCGTGAATTTGTAGCTTATCATATTGGGGTCATTTTATGCCTATTTGCATGATCCCCCGAAGAGAGGATTATGAGTAAATTAAAAATGGCGACCATGTGGGGTACCAGAAAAGTGATATTTTCGTCAAATTTCTTCAAAACTTTTGCTTTTCTGCATGGAAAATTGGGTAAAACCTATTTTATTTCATATCAGATTATTATTTACTAATTTATCATCTAACTTTTGTGAAGAAAATACATAAATGTAATATTTGACAAATCTGACCGACAAATCGTCCACAAGTGCCTTTTCTGAAAATGGCTTCACTGTGACGTCATCATGGCGGCGATCACGGATTTTGTTTTTACATTTACTAGTAGAGTTTGACCCAAAGATATAGTGTAGGAATTTCAGCCATCTAGCCTTTTGGATAGCGAAAATATTTAGGGGTGGGGCACTTTCCCCCCAGGCTGCGGTACACCCCAAATCGCCCAGGCCAGATAGGGTTAAAGCAACCCACACTAAACAATCCCAACAGCACGAATAGTGGTTATCCTTTTCTCTCAAAGAGAAACAACCATCTGTTTACTAAAATGCTGTAATTGATATATCTCTACACGGTATTATCTAAAAAAGATCGACATTTTACCGATCTCAGCAAAGGTGATATATATGTTGCTCTACCTTGATGACCCAGTTCACAGTAGAAGTTCACTCACCTGGGTTAGGAGTTATCTATACTGGAGGTGATGGTACCGACAAAGTGGTCACATTCCAGTGTCTTTGTCATTAATTGATCCACAATCATTGAACAATTCAGCCAATAGAAGTGCCTAGGAAGTAAATATAATATAGTATTCTGTACGCAGGTAATCATTTTCCAATGGATTTCTGAGACACTTTACGTTTTGTTACCAAGTGGGGGTTTTCATGATCAAGGTTAGTTTCACTAATGCAGATCTTCACTTTCCTACCCATAACAGATCGAATATATGCTTTTGTCCCGTAAATACAGGTGTTGTCCTTCTCAGATGGTGGCAAGATTCACTAACCCTCAGTTTCTAAAGACCGCATGTAAATGATAATCGATCAGACAGAATACCAATATGCTGGATGGGTTATGATAATCAGGCAGTGTAAACCATGGAGGTTAATAAAGATGCTTTTCGATTCCATTGTTTTATGTGGACGGTTTGCCTATCCTGGTAATGTTGGGATTTCCCTGAGTATCTTACACAATGAATGTCTACAGTGTTGTTTATCCAAAGCTGAACCGGATGCGTGAGTTCAACCAGTAAGTGAGTGAGTGCCAGGAGCCCCAAATTGAACAGACCTTAATGTACATCTGATCTGGACGTTCTGAAATAGAAACACAGAGATTACTGATGGAGATACGTACGAACTATTCAATTAAATGGATCTGCTTATTCAGATGTATAAAAATGTATAGAAATGTATGTACCTTATGGTAACCATTGTAATTTTTTTTGCTGATATCATTAAATCATTTGATGATATCAGTAAATATTGAATAAAAGGAAAAATCGCTTGGCACACGGCCTTTACGACACTAGGTTCCACAGACTATTTATTGAATCCGTCACGGATACGTTACATTGAAATACGGTTTACTCAGCTGAATATATTCTGGTGGAGAGATAGAAGCCGATAGCCGGCGGTTCATTTCACCGTACTCTGTTCACCTGCCATATAGCTAAAAAGTGGAGCGTTATGTTATTGTTATATGTCTATTCCTGTTTGAAACTGTTTGGGTAGTTGGTAGTATCAATGGGAAAATTGGCAACATATATTTCACATTAGTTCATCATATAACATAATTAATATTACTAAGCATATTTGTTTAGTTCTCATCCATTCATCGTTGTTCAGATTTCCAAAGCTTATCGGTACATTGGAAATTCCTTTTGTGTGTCCGCATGTACAGCTACAACCAAACACGTGACTGAGATGCAGATGAAGACAGAAATTATTTTTGATTGTTTGGGGTGCAGTCATCTGACTTCGGGTAGCGGATACGTGCCCTGGTGCCAGGATGAGTCAATTGGCTTGTTCTGATGAAGCTGGGGTGACCATGGGTTTGTAAGCTAAAGAAGGCATATAGAATGACAGTCAGTATACTGTAACGATTTCGATGCGGGTAATTGATTGATCGGCAAACACGACGTAGATGGCGCTAACAAATATTGGAAGAGCACGAATGCATGAAGCATATCCGATATAGGCTCATAAGCTGATACGCTAAATCCGGCCATATGCGTATTTTAATAGAGATTTTGTCAGACTGGTAAATAAATTGGCCAACTCACATGGTAACACATCTGGAACAGGATCCAAGACCGACCACAAGGTTGTGTGCTATGTTAATTTCGAGAAGCCTATTATGACAATCAGCAGGAAATATCGCTTTGATACGTTTGGTAGACTTTGATAGCGATATCAATATGCCATTGACATATTCAAATAGGCCTCGGGAACAGGAAGAAATGGGCCATCGTTACTCATTGTCTCCGGGAGTTTCCCTAACTCTCAAATTAGAACACGCACCAATAAATTATTTCGTATAGTATTTTACTAGCCTATGTTTATATAATTGCGAGAAGCATTTTCTAAAATAAGGTCGATGGCGAAAAACCTGGAAGTGAATTGAAAACAGATGCATTTCCGTATCTCAACAGGAACCAGTGAAGGGTGATAGTGTCTGGGAACCTTCACATGATGCACGAAACAAAACTCACATTTAAACCTCCCGTGAAGTGCTTATGTGAGAGAAGCAGTGTGATTTGTACACATTTCGCGCAATTTATCTAATAAATGGCATAAGAAAATCTCCATAGACGAGATATTCGTTCGTCCTGGGAAGTTGGACGACATTCAATACCTCTAATTATATGGCCTACAACGTATGTTAAGATAAAAGGTTCCTCGAGGATTCACCGACCGCGGACACAAGACAGGTCAAGCATACAGACATGCTTGGTAGACCCATTGAAGAGATTCGACTGCCCAAGTGCTGATGCAAAATGATATTCTAATTGTGGGCCATAATGGCATAGGTTACATTCCCATATGA
The DNA here is from genome assembly GCA_036873755.1 of Hanleya hanleyi. Classification (NCBI taxonomy): domain Eukaryota; kingdom Metazoa; phylum Mollusca; class Polyplacophora; order Lepidopleurida; family Hanleyidae; genus Hanleya; species Hanleya hanleyi. Next base: position 21,314 of record JAVTVY010056429.1, read on the forward strand.
TGTCATGGATCGGTCAATTTTCTTCGAATTTGCGCAGATTATGCTTATGCTGATATGGAGGTGGGATTTAGTATACAGTAGACTTTTAGAACGGCTCTCCGTGCATTTTGCCCTTATCTGGCCTAGCCGATTTAGGGTGCACCGCAGCCTGGGGCGGGGTGTGTTGTGGGGGGAGTGTCCACTAAATATTTTGCTAAACCTGAGGCTAGATTGCTGAAACTTACCACACTATATCTTTTGGTCATGTTCTACTAGAAAGTGTAACAAAATCCAAGATGACCGCCAACATTTTCAAAAAAGGCATTTTTTTTGACAATTTTCCGATCCGATTTTTCGAAAAAAAAATTATGTATGTGTTTTCTTCACAAAAACTGACTGATAAATTAGTAAATAATAGTCTTGTATGAAAAGAATAACTTTCATCCACTTTTACAAGCAGAAAAGTAAGTATTTTGAGGAAATATGATTTACCCATGACTCTTTGCTCAGAGAGTCATACAAATAGGTTCAAAATTACCCCAATATGAAAAGCTAAACGTCACGAAGTATAAGCTCAAAAAAAAGAAACAAATTGTGCGAGGTACGGTTCAATTGATTGTTTGGCAGATACAAAGTAGATGGCGCTGGCACATATATAACACAACACAATATGTGAAGCACAGCTAAATGCCAGAAAAACAATGATGTTACTGTCGTAGAAGCATTATCTCACCCAAATACTGTAGAAGTGTACCTTGATGACCCAGTTCCTAGTAGAATTTCAGTCACCAAGGTTAGGAGATATCTATACTGGAGTTGACACTGAACAAATTGCCACATTCGAGAGTCTTTCTATAATTTGATCCACTCTCACTCAGAAGACACAAAAATAAAACTGCCCAGTAAACAGAATCGCCATTTGTTGGGAAGCATCTATATAGTGTTCTGCACACGGCCATTACTTATCTAAAGGATTTTTGTGACATCTCAAGTTTTATTTCTGAGCTTTATTATCAATAGACCGCATGTATAGGTTTCTCCTTTGTGATTTCTTTAGAAATTTTAGTCTCCACTTTCACGTACATAATAATTCAGCTGATTCCCCTCTGTGTTCTTCTCAGACGGCCGCAAGATCCACTTATCCCCGGTTTCTGATAACCATCTTAAAAGGTCAATCGATCGGAGGAGCTATTAATCAGGCAAAGCAAACCGAGAACAACAAATGTTGGAAGAGATTTCCTTCGGCTCATTGTAATATATGGCATATCGGTATATCAAACGTGAAATCGCGGGATTTCCACAGTGGTAAATTTGTAGATGGTCGATCATTGTTTCATTTGCTAACACGTAAAGTCACATTGAAAAGGGGTATATCTGTTTGCAGAACAATATCCCTATATTTTGTTTTCCGGGATTCCATTCCCCGATCAATGTCTGATTAATCACAATTAATGTCTGCAATTCTTCTTTCCTATCTGAAATATGATATTTTCAAAAATAGTTTGCAAAACTTTCTCAGCAATCGCATGATGAATAAACCTGAATATGGTTACTCTAAAACATGAAACTCCAAAACTCTGAATATCGTTACAACAAAACTCTGAATATCGTTACCGGTACTCTGAAGTGAACACACTCATTATTTTACTAAACATGACGCAGATGGCACTATCTAGGAATGATTTTCCTCTCAGCATATGCCATAAGTCGCCTCCTAGTATTGTAACTGGTGGGAAATTTCTCAGTCCTGGTGCTCACTTTAGGCCTGATGAAGAGCAATGAAAATATGACACACGACGAAAGCATCCAAAATGAGAAATTCCATTCATGAAAAATAGCTGAGAATGTAGGTTCACTTACCTTGATTAGGATTTATTTGTACCTTAGGTGACACTGAAGAAGTGGTCATATTCGAGTATGTCTCGCTATTATTTGATCCACAATCATTTAACAATTCAGAGACTCGTTAATTGTTGGTAATCGTCTATTGTATTCAGCACACGATTAATAATTGTTTAATGGACGTATGTGAAACCTTGGACTTGTTGGTTGGGACGCTTACTCCATCCTACGTCCATTAACATCAGATGAGTTGTTTGAGCTGATCTGTCATTACAGCTCCCGAGCTAGCGTATCTGATTCCGCTTAAGCCGGTGCTAGGGGCCGTGTGGATATTTCATACACTTCACATGAACAGCTGCAATAAAAGCGCGGCTGAGATACTAAGGCTACGTCCGAGAATCCACCTTATTCTCAGGTCTGAATGTTAGTTGCCGAGGGATGCTTTCCTGTAGTGTCATATGGTTGCTTTTTGGTCACCAGACGTCAATTTTTCCCACCTCTTGCACATCGGTCCAATTGAGACGGTTGAAGTGTAGCTAAAGAATCCGGAAACCAAATTTTAAAGACATAGCTTCGTTCGGTTGCAGACATTTACCTTCTGTTCAATATGCCAGAGTTAGATCCTCAAATCTGGGGTCTGTGATTCAAATAATGATCTGGTCACCATTATCGTCGTCAGCAGTATGATTTCCCGGTGGGGAACAGGAGAGAGTAACCATCAACAGGGTTGGAGGAGCCGTTGAGGGTTGTATAGGAAGCGGATTAACCAGCGACAAATAAGGGGATTTCTCTTCAGCTTAGTAGAACGGGAACTGGAGTTATAATTTATGGTGTAGACCGTTAAAATATCAAAATCTTTGAACTGTCAGCTGTCGTGGATAGATTAGAAGAGATGTTTCCGAGCTTTTGCTCGTTTGTTGGTATTTCATTTACATCGTGACAAAGACTGGACACTCATAGGCAGCTTTCATATATCGTGTTGAAGGAAAATGAAAAGGCAATGTTCAAATTTTATTAGAGATATTAATATTGTGTTACTTAATTCTTAATGGGAATGAATTGTATGCCTTTTAATGAGTTGGACTGCTTACTATTGATTGACAATTCTGTTTAATCAACTACCGGACACTTATTCAAGTTTTCACGTCTTCGTTCGTTCCGTGACGCCCGGGATCCTCTATATTGCATTGGCTGTACCCGTCAAGGTTAGCACCAACATTCCTGGGGCAACAGAGCTCATTGTGGTGCCCTGAATAACACTTATTTATTTCAGATAAAACAGACTTGTGGTGTCATTGTGTTGCTCATGAGTATGCTTTTGAAGATATATAGAGGAAAACGTCACTAGGGTATTGGTGTTTCACCCGTCTTCCAAAATATATTTTAGAAATATAGGTCGAGACCAGTCAGTCAAATAAGGCAATTCAATGAGGACTATGCCTGATCTGTATTTAGGACTAATCAATCACGAAAGATATTCACATTTGGTGAGAAATTATCACTGTTGTATTTTTCCCATGGCCGAGTTCAATCTACCGTGCGAATAAACAACAGTTTGCGGTATTGTATAATCTCCATGGAAAAAGAATTGATAACGATAAAAACGACGGTAGGATAAGGAGATAGAGATTACAAAAGAATGGTCAACGATAGAAACACGTATATATTAAAATAAAGTGATGTTATTGAAATAAACTCAGCATTGTATGAGATATAGAATACAATTTTCTAAATGCAATAGCAGAAATATATGTAAAAAGACCATTCTTATATAATTTCATATTCTGCAATGGGTGCCAAATATTATAATAAAATTTTTGAATGAAACAGCGTGCGTGATATACAGATCTAAATATATCGTCCTCTCATGTACCGGAGGTTCCCGAATGTAGTCAGATTGAGTGATTTGCACGTGCAATTTCGTCTCTGTTATTTTGACTATTTCTAGGGTATTATTCCAGATGTTTTGTGTATTAATTTTCGTGAACGTTTTTGGCATCTGTGCATGGTGAAATTTTGAGTTGATTCGTCAGATTTTCGCTGTTCGCGGCGGTATTTTGTTTGTCTTGGTCAGCCCATTTGGGTTGACCTACATCACCATTTTCCGTGTAGGTAGATGGCGCTCTATTGAATGTAACACGGTCATACGGGGCTTTTGGATCTTTGAAGGCACTGTTGATATATAGCGCGTGCTATGTGTAAACTGTTGACTGTTATTATTTTCTTGTTTGTTTGTTCGAATTAATCTTTTCTGAAGCTTCCTGGGTGGGAGTCTATAATTAATAAATAATTTTTAGTCATATGACAGTTAAACTGTGTGAGTTCACCATTTTCCTTGTGTAGGTAGATGGCGCTGTATTGAATATAACACTGTCATACGGGTGTATAACTTTTGGGTCTTTGGAGGCACTGTGTTAATATATAGCGCGGATTATTTGTAAAACTGTTTACAACTGTTATCATTTTATTGTTTGTTCTTGCAGTTTGAGTGATTTGCACGTGCAATTTCGTCTCTGTTATTTTGACTATTTCTACGGTATTATTCCAGATGTTTTGTGTAGTATTTTTCGTGAACGTTTTTGGCATCTGTGCATGGTGAAATTTTGAGTTGATTCGTCAGATTTTTCGCTGTTCGCGGCGGTATTTTGTTTGTCTTGGTCAGCCCATTTGGGTTGACCTAGATCACCATTTTCCTTGTGTAGGTAGATGGCGCTCTATTGAATGTAACACGGTCATACGGGACTTTTGGGTCTTTGAAGGTACTGTTGATATATAGCGCGTGCTATTTGTAAACTTGTTTGTTTGTTCGAACTAATCTTTTCTGAAGCTTCCTTGGTGGAAGTCTATAATTAATAATTATTTTTTCAGTAGTGATATGGCAATTAAACTCTGTGAGTTCACCATTTTCCTTGTGTAGGTAGATGGCGCTGTATTGAATATAACACTGTCATACGGGGCTTTTGGGTCTTTGGAGGCACTGTGTTAATATATAGGGCGGGTTATTTGTAAAACTGTTGACAACTGTTATTATTTTATTGTTTGTTCGAATTAATCTTTTCGGAAGCTCCCTGGTTGGGAGTCTATAATCATTTGTTGGTGCTATGGCACACAGACTGTTAGAGAGGCCAGTGATCCATAGCTTTGGGACTGAATGCCGCTAAGCCAATTGATATTTGGCGTGCTTTGAAAGAGTCTGTCGGATCAGGGCCGAAAGTCCTTGATGGATTAGCACAGATGACAAAGGATCTCTGGATTGTAACACTAAAAATGAACAAGCGGAGATGTTCTCCTCTCAAACGGTATCTTGGATTTTCAAGATCAGTGCGGTCACTTTGAGGAGATTGCACCCACGAAAGTACTTGTCAGAACAAAAGGCCCTGTGGAGATATCAGACATATTTTTCAGAAATATGGTAAAGTACATGACATTTCCCAAGAGTATTATACTTTTGACAGAGATTTCAAAACTGGGAGTAGGAAGGTGTGGATGTCTGGCATCAAAACCACTCTTCCCTCCACAGTTATGTTTGGAGAGTTCAGACTTCCTGTTTGGTATAAAGGTCAGGTTAAATCCTGTTACACCTGCGGAGATGAAAATGACATGTTTTGGGATTGTCAATTTAAGAATAAATGCCTGAGTTGTGGACAGCCAGGCATAAAAATACGGGAATGTAAACCTCGTGAAAACACAGAAGGTCTGACTGACAGAAAAACCGGACTGCTTCACAATATGTGACTGGAATTCAATCCAATACAGAGAAGAAATCTCCCGTTACGGGGAAGTCCGTCGTTGCGGAGAGCTCTGTCACAATGAACGCACAGGAAGTCGAACAACCTGAATATGTCGTATTCGCAGATTCACTGCCATGCATCCAAGCGTTTAAAAGTGGAACTTCGACTCATCCCACTATCTTGAGTATTCTACAACTACATGACTAGATTTGATCAACAGATTGATATTGTGTTCTGTTGGTTGCCTAGTCACGTTGGCATCAAAGGTAATACTGATGCTGATAAGATGGCTAAGGCAGCCCTAGATGATGAGGCTGATCCTGTAGGAACCCCATATAGCGATTTCAGACCCTCTATCTGTACTTATGTGAGACGGCTGTTTCAATCTCTATGGGATGCTGTGAATAATAACAAACTTCACGAGTTCAAAAAAACTGTAGGCTACACTCATCTGAACAGCCAAAAACGTTTCGATCAAACCATGACCAGGCGACGTAGAATCGGCCATACACGATTAACTCATGAACATTTACCAAAAAAAGAACCAGTCACAAGGTGTATTCCATGCCATGAAGATCTCACGGTGAAACATCTTCTTATCGAAAGCATAGATTTTAAGATTGTAAGAGATGCTTTTTATCGAGCGACAACTTTGGAAGATCTTTTTAGTCGGGTGAGGGAGGATTGCATCTTAGGTTATTTGAGAGAGATCGGTTTGTTACATAAGTTTTAATGTGTGTATGTTTTAATGCTTTGGATTACTGAGTTAGTGACTTGAGTACTTAGAATTTTGTTTGATCGTCGCTATATAGCTGAAATATTGCTGAACGCGACATTAAACCTTAATTCTCTCTCTCTCTCTCTCTCTCTCTCTCTCTCTCTCTCTCTCATGTGCCTCGATTCATGTCAAATAGTAGGCCCTTTACTGCTGATTTCATCAACGTCAGGATCTTGTCACTCGACAAATATATATAGGTTTATTGTTTGGTGGGAAATTTGAGCCGTCCGAGTTCGGGCATTGCAGGTTAGTTTCTCTGTGTATTCTTTCATTTACCAGGTTACCCCATGTTGAGGCGTTTACTCCATCGAACATCCACGGTGCTCATCCATTAACACGAGTTGTTTTGAGCTGATCTGTCATCACAGCTCCCGAGCTAGCGTAAGCAAATTCCGCTTAAGCGGGTGCTAGGGGCCGTGTGGACACTTCATAGTCTCCACATGAACAGCTGCAATAAAAGCGCTGCTGAGATACTAAGGCTACGTCCGGGAATCCACCGTATTCTCGGTTATGAATGTTAGGTGCCGAGGGATGCTTCCCTGTAGTGTCATATGGTTGCTATTTAGTCGCCAGACGTCAAGTTTTCCCACCTCCTGCATATCGCTCCAGTTTATTACTTGCATATGGCAGGATTTTGCTGGTGGATTGTTAGTCCACGAGGCCCACTCTCTTTTGATGTCATACGATAAATTTATGTAGGTTTATTGTTTTGGTGGGAAATTTAAGCCGTACAATGTCGGCCATTGCAGGCTAGTTTACAGGAGTTGACACTGAACAAATTGCCACATTCGAGTGCGTCTTTCTATTATTTGATCCACTCTCACTTAAAAGATACAAAAATGAAACTGCCCAGTAATTAGAAGCATTGTGCACGGCCATTACTTATCTAATGGATTTTTGTGACACCTCAAACTTTGTTTCTGACTGGAGAGTTTTATCTTCAATAGACCGCATGTATAGTTTTCTCCTTTGTGATTTTTTCATTAAAGCCACAAAAGAAATTTTAGTCTCTTCACTTTCACGCGCATAATAATTCAGTTGCTGTCCCTCGGTGTTCTTCTCAGACGGCCGCAAGATCCACATATCCACGGTTTCTGATAACCATCGGAAAAGGTCAATCGATCGGAGGAACTATTAACCAGGCAAAGTAAACCGACAACAACAAATGTTGGAAGAGATTTTCTTCGACTCATTGTAATATATGGCATATCGGTATGGCGAACGTGAAATCGCGAGATTTCCATCGTGGTAAATTGGTAGGTCGTTCATTGTTCCATTTGCTAACACGTAAAGTCACATTGAAAAGCGGTATCTCTGTTTGCAAGAACTATATCACTATATTTTGTTTCCGATCATTTCCATTTCCCGATCAATGTCTGACTGATCACGAAGAAATCATTAAAAATGAGAAATTCCATTGGGCAAAAATAGAAGAGAAATGTAGGTTCACTAACCCAGATTAGGATTTATTTGTAACTTAGGTGACACTGAAGAAGTGGTCATATTCGAGTATGTCTCGCTATTATTTGATCCACAATCACTTAAACATTCAGCAAACGAGAGTGCAAAATGGTAACGAGACTCGCTAATTGTTGGTAAGAAACTATCGTATTCTGTACACGGTTAATAATTGTTTAATGGACGTATGTGGCACCTTAGACTTTGTTTCTGAGTGAGAAGTTTTATTATCAATAGACAGCATGGTTAGTTTTCTCCTTTGTTTACTAATGCCAGAAAGAAAAT
>JAVTVY010056430.1:0-30464 GCA_036873755.1 Hanleya hanleyi
GCGCGTGCGCAGAATGCCGATAGTTCAACCCCACACCCAGCCCATCAGATGCCCCTTCACGAATGCTTCACATCGATACCTCACTCGACCCCATTGGTCCATTAGAGGCTCCCCTAGCTCCAAAACGTCTATTTCCATACCCTTCGGCCACCGCGCATGCGCAGAATGCCGATAGTTCAACCCCACACCCAGCCCATTAGATGCCCCTTCACATAAGCTTCACTTTGATACCTGACTCGACCCCATCGGACCCTTAGGGGCTTCCCTAGCTCAAAAACGTCTATTTTCATACCCTTCGGCCACCGCGCATGCGCAGAAGGCCGATAGTTCAACCCCACACCCAACCCATTAGATGCCCCTTCACGAATGCTTCACTTTGATACCTCATACAACTCCACTGGACCATTAGTGGCTCCCCTAGCTCCAACACCGCTATTTCCATACCCTTGGGCCACCGCGCATGCGCAGAATGCCGATAGTTCAACCCCACACCCAGCCCATCAGATGCCCCCTCACGAATGCTTCACTTTGATACCTCACTCGACCCCATTGGTCCATTAGGGGCTCCCCTAGCTCCAAAACGTCTATTTCCATACCCTTCGGCCACCACGCATGCGCAGAATGCCGATAGTTCAACCCCACACCCAGCCCATCAGATGCCCCCTCACGAATGCTTCACTTTGATACCTCACTCGACCCATCGGTCCACTAGGGGCTCCCCTAGCTCCAAAACGTCTATTTGCATACCCTTGGACCACCGCGCATGCGCAGAATGCCGCTATTTCAACCCCACACCCAGTCCATTAGATGCCCCTTCATGAATGCTTCACATTGATACCTCACTCGACCCATCGGTCCACTAGGGGCTCCCCTAGCTCCAAAAAGGCTATTTTCATACCCTTCGGCCACCGCGCATGCGCAGAATGCCGATATTTCAACCCCACACCCAGTCCATTAGATGCCCCTTCACATAAGCTTCACTTTGATACCTGACTCGACCCCATCGGACCCTTAGGGGCTTCCCTAGCTCAAAAACGTCTATTTTCATACCCTTCGGCCACCGCGCATGCGCAGAAGGCCGATAGTTCAACCCCACACCCAACCCATTAGATGCCCCTTCACGAATGCTTCACTTTGATACCTCATACAACTCCACTGGACCATTAGTGGCTCCCCTAGCTCCAACACCGCTATTTCCATACCCTTGGGCCACCGCGCATGCGCAGAATGCCGATAGTTCAACCCCACACCCAGCCCATCAGATGCCCCCTCACGAATGCTTCACTTTGATACCTCACTCGACCCCATTGGTCCATTAGGGGCTCCCCTAGCTCCAACACGTCTATTTCCATACCCTTCGGCCACCGCGCATGCGCAGAATGCCGATATTTCAACCCCACACCCAGCCCATTAGATGCCCCTTCACCTAAGCTTCACTTCGATACCTCACTCGACCCAATCGGACCATTTTATCTAGGGACTACTTTTTCTCCGCGGAAGCTTTTTCCCGAGACCGAATTACCGCCAAAACCACGGCCAAACCGCATCACCGCGGATGAATACATTTTTTTTTTTTTTTGCCGGAACTTTTTTTTTTCTATGCACTCATTGACCTCTCCTCCCCGTTCCCTCCCCATCACGCATTTCCATACACTCACGACATGCGAACCCCCCCTATGCCAACCCAATTATTCACTCCGCGCATGCGCAGTTGAGGGGTAATCCGTCGAAATCAATCCTCTATACTACTCTCCAGCATATTAACCAAGAGCCTGGACGATCCATTGTATTGGACTACGTTTTGGAGAGCGTGATTTCTGTAACCTGACAAAGACAATTTTTGTTACATTTTGATCATTTTACAACCGGAGATTTGCTGGAAATGCCAGATGATTAAACATTTATCATTATAGTTTTTCTCTATTGTAAAATGTCTATTTTGGCAAAGATTTTTGCGTTAAAAGATTAAATTTTCAGATCTGAAAATGAATGTGTCTTTACCGTTACCGTTGTAAATGCAGTTTGAAAGATAATTTTTAAACAACACATTATTCAATACAAAGAATCTTTATGTTCAATACTATTATGTAAAACATATGAGAATATAAAGTCCTGTTCAATTCACATATCTTGACATGTGAAAATATTACAAAAAGTTTGGATTTATTCAACTGTCTTTACCGTTACCTGGAAAGTTTTTTTGGGGGGGGGGGGGGGGGAGAGGGGCGTGGGTGAATTTAGCACAAGAAAATATCCTATATTATAGAGGGCACCACTTTCATTGAAAAATGTTGTAGCTTGTAGGCAGCCATTTTCCGTCCAGCCTTGTGGCAACAGAGCACATGTTTTCTACAAATCTGAAAAAAATGAGTGTGTCGCACTTATTGTCTGTCTTTACTGTTAATATATGTTATTAATCGATTGTTTTCGTATTGCCTTTGTATTGACCTGAGGGTCGCCGTATTGGCCCGAGGCCGCAGGCCGAGGGCCAATACGGCGACCCGAAGGTCAATACTAAGGCTATACGAAAACAATCGATTCATAATATTTTTATTAATTGACATTTACTGACCGTGTTCTTGTTTTTCCGAGCTTGAGTGGCAGCATCCGTTTCTTGATCTGTAACAGGTTTAAATCGTTTTAAATCGTATCCACATATCTCCTCAAGCTCTAACATTCCACCCACGAACCCTTAAATAACACGCTCTGCGCTCGCCATCGCGCTGAACAAACAACACTGCTGTCGTCTGTTTCTCCAGTCGTCGTTGCTTACTGCTAGTTACGGCTGCACTCGTTGACCTCGGCCAATACAACATTCAACCCGGCCAATACAGTTTTCAACTCGGCCAATACAACTCGGCCAATACAAGTCGAGTTCGACATGACGTATGGACAGGCCGTTTTACACTGTATTCGAGTAATAACATACACAGTCAATTAATAATGAGTTATATCAGTTAGGTTATTTATGATTGTTACCAAACAAACCACAAGAAATCTGAAAGTGTTTATCAAGAAAAATTCACCATGAAAGACACACTAATCCAGTTCAGCCGGCTTCATGCTTAAATAATCTGTCTTTACCGTTATAAAGTGCCATAAGGGTAAAGACAGGATGGAATACAACGGTCAGGACAAAAAACATCTTGACTAACACAGTTATTGAGAAAATTGAAGGTACATTCTGATTATTAATTTTCTTGGAACTTGCAAAAAAGCAAAGAAATGTTTAGCAAAAGGCAGCTTGAATTTCATTAAGAAACTAAAATTAACAGGTTAGTTAAAAGAAAATGGTCTTGAGCTCAATGTCTTTACCGTTACAAATATGTCTTTTTCCATTATGTCTTCACCATCACCTGAACATAACATGGACTAGAATGAAAATACACTTTTCTAGCCATTTTCGAGGGTTAAATACTGTGACTAGCTTGGTTGAAAGGAAAACAGTATTTGTGGCCTACATGTACAAGGTCTTGAATAATTCCATTTAGGTAACCAAAATGTACAAATTAAATTTTAGATTTGTCTTTACCGTTACTTGTACATTTTTTTCTGAAAATGGCCCTTATACGGGTTAAGCCCGATTGACATTCCCATTGACTAAAACTTCATACAAAATAAATATATATTTTTTTCACGTGTTCTTATTTCAATATCTTCTTCGTATCGAGATCGACAAGTGGGTAAATTTTCAGTACTACACTATCTGGCCAAAGCAACGTCAACAAGACGTGCTTTATCTACAAACTGTAAGTATCATCATCATCATCATCATCTTCGATAGATTCAATTGATGACAAGGATTTGAATGACCCTCATTGCCATCTATTTCTTCATGTTCACACAGTTCCTGTATCGAGCTATTCCATGAAGACGGAAAATGGAAGATTTTTCAATAAAAGTGGAACCTGATGATCAAGATACCGCTTCAATGATACAGGATCAGTTTTTCAACCATTCAAAAGGAAATCTGCCCACAAAAACAGAGGCAGAGACCCAGTGCCAAATTAAAACTGAAATTGCCACCAGCCTGACAGGAGCGATAAGCATGGGAGTCAAAACAGCTAAATCCAAAATAGAACTAGCTACCATGCTTGACGTGACTGGACTTCCAACCACTGATTCTCATATTGAAAGTAAACCATTTAAACAAGTAAGTTGTGATTTGACATACTTTTTGGGCGATATAGAGATATTTCAGAATCATTTTGCTTCAAGAAAAATATTGATCAGATAGATGTATATATTTCAAATTACTCCTGGTAAAAAAGATTCGAAACCTTAAATTTTCCTGTTGTTCTCAATACAGGTGTGCTTTATTGTTAGCAAGTGAATTAAAAGGGTTATTCCGAGTTATTCTAATTTGTACATTCCTGAAACGGAAGTGTTTTAGGTAACCCTGTAAGAGTGTCTGCTGTGAACTCGATGAACGCTAAAATGTTGGGAATCTTCAAACACAAAATAATCCGCGAGTTGCTTGTCAAGTGTCATGGTTGCTAGTTTCCAACGTTGAAAGTTACTCTCAAATACTGAAGATCAATCACTGTTTATACCCTTAACGTGTTAACTGTAACACACCAGTTTTTACCCCTCGGCCAAAATTTGGCCGAAGGGTATTGTCGTCGTTATGTACGTCTGTCCGTCCGTCCGTCCGTCGGGGCGTCCGTCCGTCACACCTTTCTCGTTACCAAGATATCTTCAGAACGACTTACCCTAGGCACACCAAACTTGCAGTGCACATCCGTATGCGCGTGACGCAGAACCCTATTGAATCTGGACCTGATTGGTTGGAAACTTTGGCGGCCATCTTTAATTTATGCGAAACCATCACAGCTTTCTCGTTACCAAGATATCTTTAGAACGACTTACCCTAGGCACACCAAACTTGCACTGCACATCCATATGCTCATGACCCAGAACCCTATTGAATCTGGACCTGATTGGTTGGAAACTTTGGCGGCCATATTTAATTTATGCGAAATCATTAATCTTGTGTATCTTAGGTACCATTTCACTGTTCCGTGTGTGAACTTGGTATAGATCATCGATTCATCAAGAAACTTCAAAGGAATGACCAAACCAGTTTACCTGATTCGGTGGAAACCTTGGCGGCCATCTTTAATTTATGCAAAATCTTTAATGATATATATCTTTGATACCATTCAAGTCTTCTATACGAAACTTGGTATACAGCATCGATGTATCAAGAGACCTGCAATGTATAACCACATCAGTTCCTCTGAGTGGCAGGAAGGATGGGCGGCCATCTTTAATTTATGCGAAATCATTAATGATCTCTATCTCTGATACCGTTCGAGTGCTCGATGTAAAATTTGGCATATATCAGCGATGCATCAATAGACTTACGATAAATGGCAGTTCTGGTGTTTCTGATAGGGCGGAAACCTTGGTGGCCATCTTTAATTTATGCAAAATCTTTGATGATGTATATCTTTGATACCATTTCAGTGTTCTATATGAAACTTGGTATACAGCATCCATGTATCAAGACACTTGCAATGAATAACCACATCAGTTTCTCTGAGTGGTGGGAAGGATGGGCTGCCATCTTTAATTTATGCGAAATCATTAATGATCTCTATCTCTGATAATTTTCAAATGCTCTATGACAAAATTTGGTATACATCATCGATGCATCAACAGACTTATGTAATGAATACCGACTTCTCTGATTGGACATAAACCTTAAGAGGCCATTTCTAATAGCAAATTTTTTCATAATCTGTATATTTGTCACTTGACTGCTTGGTGTTCCTGAAGTCTTGCTTCAAATTGAATACATTATGAATGGCTGGCGCCCAGAGCCGAGGGGTTTTCAGATGCGCAGCTTCGTATTAGTGTGTATGTTTTAATATGTAGAATGCTACATGTACATATATGAGATGATTCGTCACCATGATCACTAGGAAGATCATGTGAACAAAAGAGTAGACAGGGTAGATTAGGTGAAACTTATGTGTTACCTTATTGAACGCCTAAACTATAAATCTTATTGAACGCGTAATTGTGTTTAAATTATGAACTTACATGTTCAATCTTGAACTTTAGCATTTAAACCATCGAAGCTATTCCGTTCACAAGTCAAGTCACCTAATTGTTATTTCATACGATGGAATAAGTAAAAAATACAAAAAATATTTAGCCTAATTTCTCGACATTTTTTGTCGATGACCACCATTTTTTTTACGAGAAAACATGTGCAATACCTGTAATTTGAAGTAATATTTTTTCCATTTGTGAACAAAATAGAAAAGTATTTGTTGTCAAACTAATGCCATTTTAACGCCCTGAAACCAAACGCACACACCTGCTTGTTGACAAGCAGTCGGAAATTGTGCCCATGGGCCTCATCTGCACACTAGAGAAGGTTGTAGGTATGCAGGGAAAGACTGTAACCAAAACCCTCTTTTTCACTTCTGGCCAATAGACTAACATTAGCAAAGGGAGTTTTTTTTTATCAACTGTAAACTAAGTTAGGTGTTAATGTGATCGTAAAACCTCAAGTAAAACCTCAAATGAAAGACTATTAGAAACAGTGTCCGAAAATATTTATTGTAATTTTTTTACGACTCTTACACAGAGTAAACTGCAAATAAAGCATGGTATTCTATGGTGGTCTGTTGCAATCATATCTAGGTCCAGTGACGTCACACTACCTTAATATAAATATTTCAAACTTTGTATGCACTTTCCAATGCTTGATTCAGGCTTAAGGTGTGTAAACTTTGAGTTTCAACACAGACTCACTGTTCAGTTGTGCATGTTTCACCAAAATCGGGGAAATTGAACGCAAGATTTAAATCGACTTGACACTTATGAGTTACCATCTCCCAGATTTTGGTGAAACATGCACCTTTGAACAGTGAGTCTGTGTTGAAACTCAAAGTTTACACATCTTAAGCTTCAATCGAGCACTGGAAATTGCATACACAGTTTGAAATATATGTATTAAGGCAGTGTGACGTCACTGAACCTAGATATGATTGCAACAGACCACCATAGAATACCATGTTTTATTTGCAGTGTAATAAAATCGTAAAAAA
The DNA here is from genome assembly GCA_036873755.1 of Hanleya hanleyi. Taxonomy (NCBI): domain Eukaryota; kingdom Metazoa; phylum Mollusca; class Polyplacophora; order Lepidopleurida; family Hanleyidae; genus Hanleya; species Hanleya hanleyi. The sequence goes on from JAVTVY010056430.1 coordinate 7,065, forward strand.
TTACAATAAATATTTTCGGACACTGTTTCCAGTGTCTTTCATTTGATGGAAACTACTGAAGGGTTTACGATCACTTTAACTTATAGAACGCATAATTCTTTTCAAATTATTACCTTCCATGTTCAATTTTGAACTTTAACTTTCAAACCATTAACGCAGGTATTCAAATGCAGAACGAATATACACGCGTGTTAAAGTTGTGAACACTTATGTTAAAGCTTAGATACGTTCAATACGTTAACACCTAAGTATACAGTGTATGAAAAACTCCTTTCAATGCTTATTTCCACACCACGTGTTTTGACAGTGAAACAACAGCTGAAAAATAGCCCTGGTCTTGTTGAGTGCCGCAGCGCTCACAGCACGTGTCAGTTGCGGTGACATCAGAACGTCATTTTTGGTACGCGACACATATTAGAACCCTGGCGATTTTAACGCGTTTTTCTCTCAACACGTCATGTCGCCTGCTATGTAAATGCGCAAATATGGTGTTAGTAGGCCTAAAGTCAAGATTTTATTTTTGTAGCTTTGCATAATAAGCTGTGTTTTGTTCAAAGAAAATACCCAGTCTGAAGCAACATAAAGTAGCATTGATTGAAGTTTTAATTTGGAATTTGTATGTTTTTATCTCGCCTTATAAAGTAATGGGGAGATATTGTGAGGTGGGAAAGAGTAGGCTTACTACCCCTGAGGCCTCAGCGTTAAAATCCCTGTGGTAAGAGTTTTTCGTTTAGCTGAAGTGCACATGTCCATCTGTACACTGAAAGTTTGCTGCCGTTGGCAGCTTTCAAAGAAACTTGGCATACATGTTTCTTATGATTAGATGATGTACCTGTGCAATTCTGAGATGAGTTATTAATATTTGTCCAAATTATGGCGAATGATAGAGGCTTTGGATTTGCAGAATTGTACATGTATTGAACGCGTAATTGGTACATGTACTTGGAAAGTGGTGGAGTTGTCAGCTCTCAACGGATGATTATGAACCTTGGTACATGTACAAATGATTCTCATTATTGGAGGATGCACCTATGGTATTTATGAGATGTAATAAAGTATTAATTTGTGTCAAAATTATGAGGATTTGGACGTAGTAATTTGACGTATTATTAGTTTTTTTGTTGGACCAAAATGTACTGTAAGGTCAGATATAGCTGGATGATTATGAAACTTGGTACACATATTTCGTATGATTAGGGGATGTCCGTGTGCTATTTAGAAGATGAAATATTGATTTTTGTTCAAATGGTGAGTGTTTCTTCTGCCAATGATAATGTACATACATGTATACCTGTACATGGAAAGTCTGCTGAAGCTGTCGATTTGACACGCAAGTTCAATGTGATTCGAGGATGTGCATGTGCTATTTTTGAAATATTTCATTAAATATGAATTGTCCTAATCATCGCAGTTTAGACTTCGTACGTTTCCATTGATAAGGTATTTGTTGGGCAATAATTTACAGGTAGATCGTATACAACTTGGACATGCTTCATGTTTTCCTTTGTCATACCTATCAAGGAATAATGTCACACGGGGCTGACCTATCCAGCAGTAATCCCAAACGGGACTAAACTATCCAGCAGTAATCCCAGACTGGACTGGCCTATCCAGAAGTAATATCGCACTGGACTTCCCATGCAGCAGTAATCCCACACAGGACTCGCCTATCCAGCAGTAATCCCACACGGGACTGACCTATCCAGAAGTAATATCGCACTGGACTTCCCATGCAGCAGTAATCCCACACGGCACTGACCTATCCAACCATAATCCTACATGGGACTGATTTATCCCGCTGTAATCCCACACCCGGCTAGCCTATCCTACAATAATTCCACTTGACACTGGCCTCCCCACCAGTAACCCCACACAGGATTGCCGTATGCAGCAGTAATCCCACGCTGGACTGATTAAGCAGCAGTAATCCAACACGGACTGTCATATCCAGCAGTAATCCCATAGAAGATTCACATACATGTATGCAGAGTTTCAATTAACGCAGTTTGAACTTTGTACATTTCACTTGATAAGGATTTTATCAGGCAAAATTTACATGTACAGCTGCATACATGTATATGTTTTCAGTACTGCTGCCCCTTCGGTGGGAGACTCCAAAAGGCGAGATGTTGGGGTTTTCAGTACACTTGTTGACTTTTCGAATACATTTTAGGATGGATTTGTTTATATAGACCAAACTATGACAACTTGAACCAAAATGAATCTAATGTTTTCAAAGTCGCAATATCTGCCGTGCTATTACATTGAAATATTATTTTGGTTATGTAGGTGTCATATTTTGCAAATATTAAAAACCCTATGCTATAATGTATAAGCAAAAGACACCCCCCCCCCAAAAAAAACACAGACGAAACCACAATTTCAAAAGTCAGTCCATGCTGTTTTACGTCACTTTTGAGTCTGGGCGTTAACAATATCTAAATAAGATATCTGATTATTGGATGTTTTCCTGTTTTAGGATAATTCAGATAACTATACAGCGGCTGACAAGATGATCATGGCACCAGAGAGACCTTATCCTGTGACCTTGTACCAGGTTGATCACAAAGTGCGGAGCAATGCTGCGATAAACATTGCACATTTTCGGGAATCAGTCACAGATCAATCTGAGACAGAGAGGGACATCGTAAAACCCAGAAAAATCTCTCCCAAATCACCGTCAACCCTTGTTAAACTACACCCGCATGATAGTGGCAACAAAGGAAAAGAGGTATATTGCTGTGGGCAACTAAAGCAGCATTAAATAATTCATACTGAAAAGCCATCCAAATGTTCACCTTACCCATTCAGCTGTAAACAGAGTGGAAACCTAAGGCAACATTAAAGAACTCACACGGGTGAAGAACCATACAAATGCTCAATGTGCCCACAAGAAGTGGAATCCTGAAACGACATAAACGCACTCATACATGATAAAAAGCTAAATATGTCCTCATAGTAGAATAACTGGAAGCCCGAAGGAGCATGCAATAACTCACGCTATTGATGTCAAAATTTAACGATTTAAGTTTTTTGTTTAGCAGCAGTGCACATGTAGGCCTATACCTGTACATCGAAAGTTTGCTGCAATTGTCAGCTTTCAATGGATGATAATGACACTTGGTACAAATGTTTCTTAAGTTATGTTATTCTAGAAGTCTCACCCGAGTCACCGTTAGCACAAGTTAAATCACACCCACATGAACGTGGCAGCAAAGCAAAAAGGACATATTCCTGTGTAAGCAGCTACTGTGCCAAGATTCACGAAACAATGCATACTGGAGATATACCATACACATGCTTATATTTTCCCTATATCTCTTTATCACGTAAAGCATCACGAAAGAACTCGTGCTGGTGAAAAGCTAGATAAATGTCCACTGTGCCCCTTTAACTGTAATCAGAGTGGACACCTAAGGCAACATGAAATAATCGGTACTGATGAGAAGCCTTGAACTTCTCATTATGTCAATATAGCAGTATAACAAATGGAAGCCTTAAGCAACATGAACTAACCCATACTGGTAAAAAACATTCAAGTGCTCAATATGCCCTTATTGCAGCAAAGGAAATGAAAGCCTGGAGGAGCATCAAATAATTCATACTGGTGAAAAGCCATACAAATGTCCATTGTGCTTCCTTAGCTATTCAAAGAGAGGGCTTCGGAAGGAGCAGGTACAGACTAGTGGAAAATGAATAGCGATCAATGCTCATGAACAACAAATTTGAGAACAGAAAACGAGAAATCGTGTGTCTACATATACGTGTTCGAATCTGTCTCTTTGCAGGTGTACCTGTTTGTTGAAAAACATTCAACACAGATATCATCCACATTGATGTGTACACATTGAATATTATTTCCGTTCTGAGAAACATCCTGCACAGAGTACCTTGTCAATTGTTAGCGTTTTTACAGGATGGATTTGCGATCGTAGCAAAGAATTGCTTACATTAACCCTATCTGTCCTGGGCTTTTTCGGACCTCTCCTGGCCTGGGTGGGGGGAGGGGGGGTATGGCCCATAATTAATTTTTTACGTCATGAGCTAGGGGTTGAAACTTGCCACACCATACCATTGGATCATGCTCTACCAGAAAATGTGAAGAAAATCCAAGACGGCTGCTTTGATGACGTAACAGTGACGTCATTTTTGAAACGGCATTTTTGGTAGAGTTTTCGATCAGATTTTCCGAAATTTTTATTTATGCAATTTCGCCGCAAAAAAAAACTGCAGGATAAATTAGCAAAACTCACTGTTTTGGTACCCCACGTGGCCGCCATTTTGAATTTACCTATGATCCACTACTCGAGGGGTATGCAAATAAGCCAGAAATGACCCCAATATGATAAATTATTGTCATGGTAGTGTAGTCTATTATTATACATTGTGGATGTTTCTAGAATCTAGGGCTGACGCAAGCTTGTTGACGCACTATTATGTGGGTCAATCACTTCGAGCTTTCTGGAATACTATTGCAAATTGTATCTAGGTCAGATGATGCAGTAATAATGTGTATTCTAGAGGCTTCTTGATTGGTAGAATGGTCTGGAATGCCTCATAGAGTACAACTAGCGCATCACTCAGTCATTTGGCGAGGTATTGCCTTTGGTTCAACAGGAGCTCCGGAAAAATTCCATCAAGGCCTGGCGCCTTCCCCACTTTAAGGCATTTTGCCGCTCTCAATACCTCCTCCATAGTGATAGCTATGTCCAGGAATGTCTCGCCTGTGTGCTGGCTAAATGCGAAGCGAGTACCACGAAGGAGACAGAAAAAGTTACGTCATCTACAGATTAACTGGCAGCATGTGGACAATAATTTGAATTTATCTACCCATCTATTATCCCGCTCAGAGGAAGTTAATTGATCTGCAGATTTAATCAGTAGTAAAACCAGTGACACACTGTTAATGTTGAAGTCGCCGATAAATGAGTATGAACAATAAACAAATCACAAGCAAGTTCTGAAACCTCAGAATGCGTACTGTTGTCGTGAAGAATTTGTGAAAAAAAACAGTATTTGGATGAGACCATCTTTAGAAACATTTCCCAACTGTGTAAATATTTGGTATGGTAACGCACACAAGATCTCATATTTGAAAGAAAATGTTACCGCTGTCTGTACGGGGACATAAAATGAGTTCCCACAATCACATGTTTGAAGTAAGTTCTCCGCAAAAGTTGTTTGATCACGTTATCTTGGCATATCCATATTTAATTAGGTAAAGCATTCTGTCAAAACTGGACACTCTAATGTAGAAACAAATAGGAAATCATTAAGTACAAGTAGTCCTAAAATGCTATTTGAAACAAATTTGAAATATCCCTTTGTCAAAAGTGAAATCTTGTTTACCGGTAACGATAGCTGGTAAATTTCACAAAACCCCTTTAAACATCTTTTATTCAACTACTATTACAGATCTCAGGTTTGCGTCAAAACAGCCTGAATGATATATGTGACGGGTATGCGATTTTCAGCTCGCCAATATAATTGGATAATTCCCATCTATATTCAAACTTTCTCATCCACACTTTTCCGGTTAAGTATCGGACCGTCTCAATAGGCCTACAAGTATGCAGTTTAATATCGTTGCGCGAGAACTGAACATCGAACCCATTGAGGACAAACTGTTTTTGGTGTCGGCATAGGTGATGTCGGCTGTCACAACAACATTCAGGCTACTCATTTTCGTGTAAGAAATACCGGTAATGTTTCTCGTTTTCAATAGTTTATGTTATATGTGAATAAATTCCGCGTATATCAGTATTTCTATCTAAACCACCACGGACTAGACATGTCTGCTGATAACACAATCGAAGTATTTCAACGAGACGGAAACAATTAATGGCTACGGGACGTAAAACTCTCGGAGCGGTAGGAAAACGGAGGGGTGTATAGTGTTTCCAATGGTAACCATTCTAATTTTCTGCTCCATAAACTAGTCTATATCCTGACTCCGTTGTATGTGGAGGAACAGCCATATCCTCTCATGGTACATGTATAGTCGATTTTTCTGGTTAGCATGGAGTTCAACCTCCGGATCGGTGATTTTTGCGTTGTGACTCACAGCTAACGTCTGTTGGACACAAATCCATGGACTTTGAGGCCGTGACAGAGGTGACACCCAATAAAGATACGTCTTAAGTCGAGAGAAGATATCTGTGCTATTTTCTGTTTATATTTCTTTGAAACCTAGACTCTCTCTCACATGGAACATTCTTAGTCGCATCCCTGCAGTAAAAATACGCAACAAATGCCACGTTCTGGTAGCATCTAGTTGGCATGGAAACTAGGAACAAGAATTATAATTAATGATTCTTCTTTTCTACCCTACCAGTGTCACAAAATCTAGTGACATTTATTTATCTTAGTCAGACTTGTTTCGTAATAACTGCAAGTCAAACATAGCCAACATTTCGTATAAACTGCAATGTTTGGCCCTGAGTACACACAAAAATAGCTAACTTGGGAGCTAAATATTCGCTAAATGGAAAAAAGCTGGTGATCCAGCGAGATGCTAAGGCACCATGCCATGCAATTTCTTTTAAATCGTTGATGAAAGCTATTCCTTTTATACATGGACAAAGATATAGTCCTATCGAAATGATAGAATAAATCTGCTGTAAATTGTACAATAATTTGCCTTAGATTTTGTGTAGAAAATTGACCGTAATTTACTGTAAAATGTACATTGCCTAATATGAGTTGACAGTAATTAACTATGAAATTAAATGGAATAGTGTATTTCCCAGTGTTTAACAGTAAATTACTGGTAGGTTACCTGTATTAAAAAACAGCCTTTTCCAAATTTTTGTAACTTTGCATAAAATGGCAGTGTGACTACGTAACATGACCTACGAAGTAGGGTATGCATTAGAACTCCGAAGCGTACTGACTAAGCTCTTGGAAACCCCCTCGCCCCAAGTTGAAATCCTGCCTACATGTATATCAAGATCATTACTGGACAATTTGAAAATGGTAGCCTACTTCGTAGGAATAAACTGTGTTTTTTCTTGATGCAAAATACACAAGTTTGATTTTTTAACATTCGCAGTCTACAGTGACAAAAACAAAACAGCGTCGACTGAAGCTAGAAATTGGGCCTTTGGTTTTGACTTTAAGCATTTAAACAGTCTAAAATATGACACCTAGATCCAAAACGAATCTAATGTTTCCAAAGTCGCCCCATCTGTCGTGCTATAAAACCAAAATATTATTTTGGTTATTTATGTGTCATATTTTGCATATATTTAAACTCCATTCTATGGTCTATAAAAAAAAACAAACAGACGAGAACGCAGTTCAAGAATCAGTCCATGTCCTATCTCACTCTGGAGTCTGAGCTTTAACACTATATGTGACATATCTGAGGATATCTCATTAAGAATAAAACTGTAAATTTTACAGTAATTTGCCTTAGATTTTGTGTATAAATTTGGCCGTAATTCACTGTAAAATGTACATTGACTAATGTGAATTTACAGTGAATAACTATGAAATGAAATTGAATAGTGTATTTCGCAGTGTTTAACAGTAAATTACTGGTAATTTACCTGTACTAAAAACTGCCTATAGATTGCTGTAAAATCTACAGCAAAAGTTTGAAGTGTAAAATGCATGTTTCACCATTATTCTTGAACCAATGATACAGTGAAGGAGTTTGTTGAATCTGGGCCAGTCCGATTTGCACTAGGTCAGGGGAGAACATCATGTCCATTTAGCTGTGCTGATCCAGTACAGTTATCATAAATGGATGGATACATGTAAATGATCCAAAAATCACAATCTATGTATTGGCTGGAAAACATTCAGCTGAATGAGTCTAATTTAATTTGCGTTGATTAATTGTTGTTGTTGTTGTTGTTGTTGTATCATAACTCGGATCTCACTTGGTGATATAACTCGGGTCTCACTCGGTGATAGGGGTCGCCACGCCCCTTACTCTATATACACCTATCATAGCTAGAGTTTCTTAGATTGAATTTAACAGGTTATTGCGCAGTCCCCGTTCCCTGTCTATGACAGGTCACACTTTTCAAAGAACTCGACAAACGTTGTGGCGAGCAATTTTCAACGAGAAGAAGACAAAGAAGAAAAGAGACAGGAAAGCCAAGTTACATGCACGCATCATGCAATGAAAACCGCGAATTATTAACCAAAATAAGGGAATTCTAGTTGGAAAAGGAATCAGTGATTTTGCTGAAGAGGTAAGCCTAGCCGTGTTAGAATGAGAACTGAAATGAAAAACGGAGGAACGGATACAGTGCGTTTTTGTTAACATGGCCGAGTGCAACAAAAATTTCCTTCGTCCGGTATATGTTATTTCTTCTTCAGCTCAGTCAGTACCTGTGCTCTAGGCGGAGTGAACATGCGTTGCCTTGGAAATGCACCGTGCTCATTCACAATTATGATAAGAGAAATCAGCCAGGCTACATGTACCTTTCCATTTTCCCTATTGAGAGTAGATAATTTACAAATAAATTTCTACACTGAGGTTTAGCATTGTGATCTTTGCGGACTGGGAAGGAATACTAATTGTAGGCCTAATGTGTAATGGTGGGTTTCTGTCACACTAAAGGAGAATTTTTATTTCCAGAGAACTATACACTTATATCCGCTAAAATGGCCGTTTTGATACCATGACACTCTGGTTGTGATAGGTAAATATAGGGTAAGGCGGCGTGGCATTTCTATCACAGCTTAGAGCGTACGTAGGTTAAATTTCCGCGATAAAACCTGGCCTCCCGAAAAGTGCCTTTTGGCAATCATTCGCTGACGAAGATAACGAAATGGGAAGTAAATAATATGCCTATTTGATACAGTTTGACCGACCTGAGCTTCTTTGTCTATGTACCATCTCTCATGACTGTTTTGATGCTGGCAAAATGTGATCAGATGTGTGAGAAAAACCTCGACTGATTTTATGCCATTCTGACATCTTGCATGTCTTGTAAGAATATGACCTTCTCTCTGTCTCTATTTTATCTCGTGACCTTTCTGATCATGTGAATAAATGCACATCGCTATTGGTTTATAACCGGCATGGATTTCTTGATGACGTGAACCAAAAGGTCACCCCATTCTGCCCATGTCCCTGTCAACTGTGGCGAAAGAAACAACGGTTTTGTTGACAAAATCTGTGTTTGAAGTGGTACCGGTAGTCATAGTGCTGGAGATGTCAAATCACATTATTTATTCAATAAAATGCTATTCGTGCCACTGTCTCAATTCTCCACACCGTGTGCAGTTAAAGATCTCGAGCGACTGACGTTCATTTTTGTTCTCGTTTCGTTTCGGTCTAACATGTCTTAGAAAGGAGTCCATTCGACAACAACCAAACAAACAAATAGACTCCTTATCCGATGTTTTCGGGCTGCATGGCATATGAAATCGAATGGAGATATATTGACTCTGTTAGATCCCATCAAGGAAAAACAGACAAGATTTGATGGTTTGTGCATTACTAATTAGAATTTTTCAAGCAGTTTTTACCCTTCAGCCATTTTGGCCTTGGGGTCCCGGTGGTCTCATCGCCATGTACGTCCGTCCGTTCACGCATTTTAGGCAAAACAAGTTGAGACACAACCACCAAATTTTCAAGACTTATTTATCTGACCAGTGCTAATTCAGACGCTTATCGAAAGTGACTCCTCCCAGCCCATATTTAACAGAGTTATGCCTCTTTAGAGATATATCAATTTCTGTTTCTGTCCTATATGCCTGAATGTAACCAACAAATATATCTGTAGAACTGTGTTCGGTATAGCTTCTATATTTTGGAAACTTACTTATATTGTTGTATTCTACAAGCCAAAACAGGATTACTTATCTCGGCTTATATAGTTTATTGTTATACCCCTTTCGGATGTAATAATCTCTGATTTTGTTATCTGTAGCTAAATTTACAAGTTATATCTGCAGATCCTTGTTCGGTACAGCTTACTCATCTCGGTTTTTATTCTACAGAGTGCTAAGCCAGACGCCTATCGAAAGTGGCTCCCCTCGGCCCATATTTTACAGAGTTATGCCCCTTTACAGATATATAATTTCTATCTCTGTCCTATATGGCTGAGTGTAACCAACTATATCTGCAGAACTGTGTTCGGTTTAGCTACGCACTATATTTTGGAAAATTTATTGATATTGTTGTATTTTACAAGCCAACAAAGGAGTACTTGCCCAGGCTTATGGAGTTATGCACCTTTCATCCCCGATTTTATTATTTGTAGTTGAATGTTCAAGTTATATCTGGAGATCCGTGTTCGGTACAGCTTATTTCTCTCGTTTCTTATTTTACAGAGTGCTAAGTCAGATGCCTATCGAAAGTGGCTTCCCTCGGCCCAAATTTATACGTAGTCATGCCCCTGTACAGATATATTAATTTCTATTTCTGTCCTGTATGCCTGGATGTAAACAACCATGTCTTGATCATCCCAGGCCAACTATCTCTTCCCAAAATCACACTACACATAGGTCTCAATCACTTGGGGAAGGCCGAGGGGTTTTGATTAGACCAATCACATGTTAGCCACAGGGGTTGTGTTGATTCATTGACCCTTAAGAAAACGAAAGCTGTATCCAGCTTCTGCAGGCAACAAGTTGTCGGATTGAGATTACTATTTGGCCTGGATATACATGTATGATTCATTTACCTCTTTATTGCATAGTACAAACAGAATTACAACTAAACACTATGTTCAGTAAGGGGGTTTTTCTCCGAAAACCTGATTAATCGAATTCTCCCACACCTTGTCAAGTCTCTTAGCAATTGCTTTCCAATGGCATGTACATGTAGAGTATGGTCATGAAAATTCACCCACTTGTCAATTTCGACACGAGGAAGATATTGAATATATACATCGAAGCGTGAAATTCACAAAACTGTCCAAATGGTTGGTATGTTATAGATTTACAGATACTAGATGTTTTGGCAAAAGTTACATGTTGCCTTCTACAGTAGCAAATGGCCTTGAGTCAGATAGACAGACAAAATTTAGAATATTGGCGCCCCATTTGATTGAATGATTTGCGCCATGTCATTGATATTGCTTCAGTAAAATAAAAAGTGTAAATATAGCCCATAGGGAATAGGGTACACCAGGGTGCTGGTGCAGCACTGGTACGCGTGCATGCATGCGATGACGTCATTTCCGAGCTTTGAGCTCCACAAGCTTTGAGCTCCAAGAGCTCCGATCCAAGAGCTCTGCCACACGGAAGCTACCACCACCACCACCAAAGGGCGTTGATGCCCGTCAACGCCCGGTGGTGGCGTTGGTGGTGGTGGTGGTGATGGTGGTGTACGGTGTTGGCGTGTGGTGGTGGTGGTGGTGGTAGTGTCTGTAACTATAGAAATGAACATGTGTCCCTATTCAGTCCAAATCGTGGGAAATAATTGGCACTGAGCCAATTATGAAACATTTTCTTTCACAACTACTCGTACTGATGACGTTACCGCTGACGTCACAAATGCTGTGGACATCTCCCAAATGGAGTCTACACCCCGAGAACTGCAAGATGACACTTCCCTCGACACATTCGAACCAAGGGTGGTCCATCTCCACACCAAATACCTTCTTTCACTGCTCTAAAATGCCCACTTTGGCTACTACTCCTACTGATGACGTCACCAATAACATCACAGATGACGTGAATATCCTTCAAATCGTGGTCTGCACCCCGAGAACTACAAGATGACACCCCACAGGACGCATTCGGACCAATAGTGGTCCATCTCTACACAAAATTATGCGGGACCCACACAAGGTCCAGTTTTCGACACCAGATGACCACATTCCGACAAAATGTTCAGTTTTCGACACCGGACGTGCCGCCATCTTGAACCAGAAGGCAGAAGCCGCCATCGTGGATATGTCCCATAATGCACCGGGTCAAAATAGTCGCTTCTGATTGGCTGAAGGCAGCGCCCCACACAACCAGAAGTGAGCGCCCCACAAATGAGGGGCAGTTTCCACTTTTCCTACGAAAGCTTCACACTGATATCCCACACGGTCCATTTGACCAGGGATGGTCAACCACTCAACAAACCTCCACGAATCCCCAAAATGCCTGCTTTATATACGATACATTAGTCCACGAGGATCCCACTCACGCACTCACTCACTCACTCACCGTCGTTAGTGCGTCCATGCGTTAAGATGGGCGTTGTGCATGCTTCACTCACTCACTCGCCCGTCAACACCCGGTGGTGGCATCGGAGCTCCAGAGCTCTTGGAACTCGGAGCTCCGAAGCTCTTGGAACTCGGATCTCCGGAGCTCTTGGAGCTACGAAATTGGGATAGGGTTGATAGATGTTTTCCCCTATTTTACGGGTAAAATCCGCGTTCCGCTTTTTATATTTTCGGGGCAAAATCCTAATTTTACATGCACCCACCCATTGACTTGATAGTCAGGTCCAAATAAGCCTGGGGACCGATATTAGCCCTTTTGGCTAGGGTTGACAGGTGTTTTCCACTATTTTAGGTCCGTGTTCCGCTTTCAAATTTCCGGGAAAAAATCCTAATTTACATGCACCCACCCATGACTGGATGCTCCTTCACGACTGCTTTACATTAATACCTCACTCAACTCCATCGGACCACTAGGGACCCACCTAGACCCTAAAACGCCTATTTCCAAACACTTTGTCTACTGCGCATGCGCAGAATGACGTCAGTTCCACGTCATACTAGTCCATGCGGATGCCCCTCACGTAACCTTTACAACGATACCTCACTCTACCCCATCGGGCGACCAGGGTCCCAAATCAGGGTTAGATGCAGGATTTTCACCAAAGTCCTTGTTTGAAAATAGCTTTGTCGTTATTTGAAAAAACTAATTTTGCAAAATGGCTAATATCACTCAAATGGTGTTGAACATGCTAAAACATTGTCAGTTTGTGTTCTTTGAGTGTTTTACACAAACTACCGTGTCTTTTGCCCCTGATATTCACTTTAATCTATGAGTTTTCTAAAATAAAGTCATTTGATTTTGTGGAAAAATGGTCATTTGATTTTATAGTTGTGTCCTTTTTAAGGATGCTGTGAGACCCTTTATCTAACTCTGCAAATAGACCCCAAAATGTCCATTCCAATGCCCTTTTCCCCACAATGCGCATGCGTAGAATGTTGACAACGGCCAAGACACTAGTCCAGGTGGATACTCCTTTATGAATGCTTCACATTGATACCTCATACGACTCCATAGGACCAATAGTGGTCCACCCAGATCCCAAAACGTCTATTTCCATACCCTTTTCCAACAATTCCCTGTTTGCGCATGCGCAGACTGTTGACAACGGCCGAGACACTATCCCAGACGTATGCGTCCCTCACACAGACTTCACACTGATACCTCATACGACTACATAGCACCAATAGTGGCCCACCTCGACCCCAAATCGTATGTTTCCATACACTTTGCCCACTGCGCATCCGCAGAATGACGCCAGTTTCATAGGACCACTCCATAGGACCACTAGGGGCCCAAATAGACCCCCAAAACGTCTACCTCCGTGCTCTTTTCCCACAATTCCCTGTCTGCGCATGCGCAGAATGTTGACAACGGCCGAGACACTAGTCCAGGTGGATGCTCCTTTACGAATGCTTCACATGGATACCTCATACGACTCCAGTGGCCCACCCAGACCCCAAAACGTCTATTTCCATACCCTTTTCCCACAATTCCCTGTTTGCGCATGCGCAAAAGGTTGACAACGCCCGAGTTACTAGTCCAGGCGGATGCCCCCTCACATAGGCTTCACAGCGATACCTCATAGGACTCTATCGGCCCATTAGGGGCTCCCCTCGATCCCAAGCTTCTATTTCCATAAACTTGGTCTACCGCGCATGCGCAGAATAACGATATTCCAACCCCATACACACCCCATCGGATGCCCCCTCACATGGGCTTCATATTGATACCTCACTCAACTCCATCGGACCATTAGTGGCTCACCTAGATCCCAAAACGTCTATTTCCATACCCTTTTCTCACAATTCCCTGTTTACGCATGCGCAGAATGTTGACAATGACCAAGACACTAGTCCAGTCAGATGCCACCTCACCTAGGCTTCACATTGATACCTCATACGACTCCATCGGCTCATTACGGGCTCCCCTCGACCCCAAAACGTCTATTTCCATACAATATGTCTACCGCGCATGCATAGAATGACGATATTTCATCCCCACTCCCACCCCGTCGGATGCCCCTCACATGGGCTTCACATTGATACCTCACTCAACTCCATCGGACCACTAGTGGCCCACCTCGACACCAAAACGTCTTTTTTCATACCCTTTGTCCACCGCGCATGCGCAGAATGGCGCTATTTCAACCCCACACGCAGCCCATCGGATGCCCCTTCACGACTGCTTCACATTGATACCTCATACGACCCGATCGGACCATCCATACCCCATACAGGCATTTTCCCGTATAGCTTTAATATGCAAATGTTCGAATCGGGGAAGATAACCCGACATTTGCCAAAAATCACAAAAGTACATCAAGAGTTATCTCCCTTTTGCGGGAGCTCACCATTCTCAAAGAGAGCCGTGTCTACCCGCGGGAGACCAAAGCGACTCTCATGTAAACTGGTGACATTTTTGAATCTCCAATCTCAAAGCGAGGCAACATGACATCATTCTCAAAGCGAGCCGTGTCTACCCGCGAACTACTTCCTGTATTAGATAACTCGCTTTCACGGCCAAGTATACATACCGACAATAATTTGTTCGCGATTGATATGCTCCGAAACGGAAAGAGTCATTTTCCAATTATATAGCCCACGTTATGTTTAGCAATTCGCTTCTAACTCGGCGGAGTCAGCAGGTCAGTGACAAGCCAAATAATCATACGCCGCCTACTCACCCCCCAAATTTTGGGGGGATGGCTCCCATTTACGCGTGAGACTCTTTCTTGCAGTAGGGAGTCTCGCGAGACGAGAATGGGGAGCTCACTTGAGCTGGTGGCGCCACCTGTCGGACGCTCCACGGAAATCAAGAGTTATCCCTCAAGTTTAAGTGCAAAGAGGCCAATACTACCTTTTTTTTACTTTTATACTACTAGCGACGCTAACTGCAATAAAGCCGCTAAATGAGTTAATCTAAGCACACTGGCTGGTCAGTGTGTTTTTTCGGCTCTGTCCCGTACGTCTCGCTTGTTGATTCCTTGGGGATAAAAACTACGAAATTTGTAATGGTTGGAACGTTACATGTATCTATTTACAGATACTAGACAAAATGAATATATATATATATATCACCTGTTTCCTGTTGCTGACTTTTCAAGATTTTGAATGACCCTCATTGCCATCTATTTCTTCATGTTCACACAGTTCCTGTATCGAGCTATCTCATGAAGACGAGAAATGGAAGATTTATCAATAAAAGTTGAACCCGATGATCAAGATACCGCTTCAATGATACAGGATGAGTTTTTCAGATATTCAAAAGGAAATCTGTCCAAGAAAAGCGAAGCAGAGACCCAGTGCGAAATGAAAACTGAAATTGCCACCACCCTGACAGGAGCGACAAGCATGGAACTCGAAACAACTATGACGAAAATGGAACTAGCTACCATGCTTGACGTGGCTGGACATCCGCATATTGAAACTAAACCATTTAATGAAGTAAGTTGTGATTCGACATATTCTCTTGGCAATGTAGAGATAAGTTTTGCTTCAAGTGAAATATTGTTAGGATATATGTATATATTTCAAATTGCTCGTGGAAAAGAAGACCGGAAACCTTACATTATTCTGTTGTTCTCAATACAGGTATGGCTTATTTCTAGAAAGTGAGTTAAAATGGTTATTCCTAGTTATTCTATTATGTACACTCTTGAAGCGGAAGTGTTGTAGCTAACCCTGTAAGAGTGTCAGGTGTGATCTCGATGAATAAAATGTTGGAAATCTTCGTCTTAGACAACTTTCGTACACAAAGTATTCCGCGAGTTGTTTGTCAAGTTTCATGGTTGCTAGTTTTCAACGTTGTACAGGTAACGATGAAAGTTATTCCCAAATACTTGACGATCAATAATTGCTGATGTTAACTGTAACACTCCAGTATTTAGTGTGTAATCTCATACATGTATGTTTTAAGATGTTTGAGATGATTCGTCACCATGATCACTAGGAAGATCATGTGAACAAAGGAGCAGATAGGGTAGTATACACTGTCAACTTAGGTGTTCTGTTATTAACGCCTGAATTGTAACAACTATTGAACGCGTACATGTAATTGTGTTCAAATTGTTAACTTCATGTTCAATTTTGAACTCGAGCATTCAAACCTTTAACGCCGGTATTGCGTGTTAAAGTTGCAAACACTTCTGTTAGAGCTTAGAATGCTATTGTTCAAACTTTGAATATATGTGTTAAAGTTGTTCAATAATGCATTCTGGGTTTGAATACCTGCGGTAATGGTTTGAATGTTAACGTTCAAAATTGAACATGGAAGTTAACAAATTGAGCATGAAAGTTAACAATTTGAACACAATTACGCATCCAGTAAGGAGTTCAGTAAGTTAACACCTAAGTTTACAGTGTATGAAAAAAAAAACTCCCTCAAGACTTATTCCCACAACACGTGTTTTGACAGCTAAAACAACAGCTGATAAATAGCTCTAATGTTCAATATCTCAGTACTCACAGAACGTGTCAGTTGCGGCGACATCACAACGACATTTCTGGCAAGCTACACATATTAGAAACCTGGCTATTTCTCCACACGTCTTCTTGTCGTATGCTATTTAAATGTGCTAATACAGTGTTAATAAAGTAAAAAAAATATTTTTGTAACTGTTATGTTCAAAGAAAATACCCAAGTTTGATTTTGTTGATGCTCACAGTCTAAAGTGACATAAAATAGCGTCGACTGAAGTTTGAAATTGGGGTTTTGTCTGTTTTTGACTTTTCGTATACATTTTAGGATGGATTTGTTTATGGTCTAAAATATGACACCTTGAACCAAAACGAATATAATATTTTCACAGTCGCCATATCTGCCGTGCTATAACATTGTAAGATTATTTTGGATATTTAGATGTCATATTTTGCATATATTAAAAACTCCATGTTATAATGCACAAGAAAAAGCCCCCCCCCCCCAAAAAAGACGAAAACAATTTGAAAAGTCAGTTGATGCTGTTTTTTTGCGACTTTGGAGTCTGAGCTTTAACAATATCTAACTGATATATCTGAGGATGTCTGATTATTGGTTGGTTCCTTGTTTTAGGATAATTCAGACAACTATACCGCGGCTGACAAGATGACCATGCGACCAGACAGCCCTTATCCAGTGACCTTGCACCAGGTTAATCACAAATTGAGGAGCAATACTGCGATAAACATTGCACATATTCGGGAATCAGCTACTGATCAATCTGAAACAACGAGAGACATCGTAGAATCCAGAGAAGTCTCACCCATGTCACCGTCAGCACGTGTTAAATTACACCCACATGGAAGTGGCAACAAAGCAAAAAGGGCATATTGCTGTGGGCACCTAAAGCAGCATGAGAAAACTCGTACTGATAAGAAGCCATTCAATTGTCCACTGTGCTCATTCAGCTGTAAAGAGAGTGGAAACCTAAGGCAACATGAAAGAACGCATACTGGTGAAAAGCCATTCAAATGTTCAATATGCTCATATAGCAGTATAACAGGTGGAAAACTGAAACTACATGAAATGACTCATACCAGTGAAAAGCCATTCAAATGTCCACTGTGCTCATTCAGCTGTGAACAGAGTGGACACCTAAGGGAACATGAAAGAGCTCATACTGGTGAAAAGCCATTCGAATGCTCGATATGCCCATATAGCACTACAAGAAAAGGAAGCTTAAAGCAGCATGAAATAATTCATACTAGTGAAAAGCCATTCAAATGCTCACTATGCCCGTATAGCTGTACCACAGCTGGACACCTGAAACGACATAAACTCTCTCATACTGGTGAGAAGCCATTCAAATGTCCATTGTGTTCATTCAGCTGTAAAGAGAGTGGAAACCTAAGACAACATGAAAGAACTCATACTGGTGAAAAGCCATTCAAATGTCCACTGTGCCCATTCAGCTGTAATCGGAGTGTAAACCTAAGGCAACATGAAAGAACTCATACTGGTGAAAAGCCATTCAAATGTCCACTGTGCTCATTCAGCTGTAAACAGAGTGGAGACCTAAGGCGACATGAAAGAACTCACACTGGTGAAAAGCCATTCAAATGTCCACTGTGCCCTTTCAGCTGTAAACAGAATGGAAACCTAAGAGAACATGAAAGAACTCATACTGGTGAAAAGCCATTCAAATGTCCACTGTGCCCATTCAGCTGTAATCGGAGTGTAAACCTAAGGCAACATGAAAGAACTCATACTGGTGAAAAGCCATTCAAATGTCCACTGTGCTCATTCAGCTGTAAACAGAGTGGAGACCTAAGGCGACATGAAAGAACTCATACTGGTGAAAAGCCATTCAAATGTCCACTGTGCCCTTTCAGCTGTAAACAGAATGGACACCTAAGAGAACATGAAAGAACTCATACTGGTGAAAAGCCATTCAAATGTCCACTGTGCCCATTCAGCTGTAATCGGAGTGTAAACCTAAGGCAACATGAAATAACTCATACTGGTGAAAAGCCATTCAAATGTCCACTGTGCTCATTCAGCTGTAAACGGAGTGGAGACCTAAGGCGACATGAAAGAACTCATACTGCTGAAAAGCCATTCAGATGCTCAATATGCCCGTATAGCTGCACATAAAATGGAAGCCTGAAACGACATGAACTCACACATACTGGTGAGAATACATTAATGCTTAATGATTAATGAAAGAACCCATACTGGTGAGAAGTCGTTCAAATGTTGAATATGTCCTTATAGCCGTACACTAAATAGAATCCGGAAGGAGCATGATGAAACTCATACTGGTATCAAGCTATAAAAATGTTCATTGTTGCCGGGAGAAAACCCCTCAAGAGACATGTAAGTTGTGGAAGGCTCAAACGACATGAACGGTCTCATACTGGTGAAAAGCCATTCAAATGCTCAATATGCCTTACAGCAGCATATAGGAGGAAGCTTAAGGCAGCATGAAATGAATCATACTGGTAAAAAGCCATTCAAATATCAACTGTGTCCATTCAGCTGCACACGGAGTGGACACCTAGGGCAAAATGAAAGAACTCACACTGGTGAAAAGCCATTCAAATGCTCGATATGCCCTTACAGCAGCATAATAGAGGAAGCTTAAGGCAGCATGAAAGGAATCCTACTGGTAAAGAGCCATTCAAATATCAACTGTGCCCATTCAGCTGCACACGGAGTGGACACCTAAGGGAACATGAAAGAACTCCTACTGGTGAAAAGGCATTCAAATATCCATTGTGCTTATTCAGTTGTAAACAGAGTGGACAACTATGGCAGCACGAAAGAAGTCATACTGGTGAAAACCCGTTCTAATGCTTACGGTGCCCATACAACTGGGCAATAATTGGAAACCTGAAACGGAATGAACGCTCTCATAATGGAGAGAAGCCAATCAAATGTTCACTTTGCTCATTCAGCTGGACAGTTGACACCTAAGGCAATATGAAATAACTCATACTGGTGGAAAGCTATTCAGATTCTCAATATTCCCGTATAGCTGCACAAAAAAATGAAAGCCTGAAATGACATGAACTCACTCATACTGGTGAGAAAACATTAATGCTCAATATGCCCGTACAGCACTATAATAAATAGAAACCTAAAGCAGCATGAAAGAACTCATACCTGCGAGAAGCCGCTCAAATGCTGAATATGTCCTTATAGTCGTACACTAAATAGAATCCTGAAGGAGCATGCTGAAACTCCTACTGTTATAAAGTTTATTGTTGCCAGCAGGAAAACCCTCAAGAGACATGAAATAACTCACACAAAAGGCGAGAGACATGAAATAACACACAAAAGGCGATCGTTAGTCATGGAAGACAATTTTGAAATAAGAGAAGGACTCGTTTTCTGTCGCCTTTAGAAGTACGGAGAGAGATTCTGAGAGGGGGGAGAGAATGTCGTCGTCAATGTCGGTGTCCCATCTCTGAAAAATTATAAAGTGTTTGTTTCAACAAAATAAAATATAAATAAATAAGAATTAAAATAATAATATGCGAGATTGGTATTCCACTAAAATTTGCAGTTATGGCACCACCCCAGGGGCGCTATGGGTGCTCTAATGTCCAAATCTAATGATAAGGTTTTCTGTTTAGCAGAAGTGCACATGTAAGCCTACACCTGTACATCGAGAATTTGCTGCAAGTGTCAGCTTTCAGTGGACGGATACGAATCTTGGTGCACATGTTTCTTATGATTGGAGGATATATACCTGTGCTATTTCTGATATGAAGTATTATTTTTTGTACATCATTGCAAGTGTAATTCTAGATGTCTCACCCAAGTCACCGTCAGCACTTGTTAAATTACACCCACATGAAAATGACAACAAAGCGAAAGGGGTATATTGGTGTGTAAGCAGCTGTTGTGTAAAGATTCACGAAACAATGCACACTGGAGATATACCATATAAAAGCTCATATTATCTCTATAGCTCTAAATCACGCGCACACCTAAAGCGTCACGAAAGAACTCGTACTGGTGAAAAGCCATATAAATGTCCACTGTGCCCATTCAGCTGTGTACAGAGTGGAAACCTTAAGCAACATGAACAAACTCGTACCGATGAAACGCCATTCAAAGGCTCAATATCCCCATTTCTTAGTATAGCAAATGAAAGCCTAAGTCGCACGAAATAGCTCCTGCTGGTGAAAAGACATTCGAATGCTTAGTATACCCTTATTGCAGTATAGGAAATGGAAGCCTGAAGAAGCATCAAAGAATTCATACTGGTGACAAGTCCTACAAATGTCCACTATGCTTCCTCAGCTATGCAACGCGGTGGGCTCCGAAGGACGTTCGCGAAGTTAGAGAGCAGTTCACAGTTCACAATTCAGTCGGCTATTCAGTGGACCAGTCATTATTTGGAATATGAATAACATTCTGACGCATATCTGCTAAATTAAGGCAGATAGGTTCTTCATATTTGGCAGTTATACAACACTCGTCAAGTCCTACACGCTGACCTAATTAGTTTCCACTTCCGCCGCTAGGGAGCGGTGCTGTGAATAGCCGACTGTTAGAATTTGAATAGCCTACTGGCCTATATCTTCCGATCTATATTGGATAGAACTTGACGAGTGTTGTATAACTGCCGAATATGGCGGCCCTATCCACTATAGACCGGTTGATAATGGCCAGTAGGCTATTCAAATTCTATCAGTCGGTTATTCACAGCACCGCCCCACTAGCGGCGGAAGTGGAACTAATTAGGTCAGCGTGTAGGACTCGACGAGTGTGGTATAACTGCCAAATATGGAGGCCCTATCCACTATAGATCCGGAGATGTAGGACAGTAGGCTGTTCAATTTCTATCAGTCGGCTGTTCGCAGCACCGCCCCCTAGCGGCGGAAGTGGAAACTAATTAGGTCAGCGTGTAGGACTTGACGAGTGTTGTATAACTGCCAAATATGGAGGCCCTATCCACTACAGATCCGGATATGTAGGCCAGTAGGCTATTCAAATTCTATCAGTCGGCTATTCACAGCACCACCCCCTGGCGGCGGAAGTGGAAACTAATTAGGTCAGCGTGTAGAAACTAATTAGGTCACCGTGTAGGACTTGACGAGTGTTGTATAACTGCCAAATATGGAGGCCCTATCCACTATAGGTCGGGAGATATAGGCCGGTAGGCTATTCAAATTATATAAGTCGGCTATTCACAGCACCGCCCTCTATAGCAGCGGAAGTGGAAACTAATTAGGTCAGCGTGTAGGACTTGACGAGTGTTGTATAACTACCAAATATGAAGACCTTATCTACCTTAATTTAGGAGATATACGCCAGAATGTTATTCATATCCAAATAATGACTGGTCCACTGAATAGCCGACTGAATTGTGAACTGCTCTCTAACTTCACGAAAGTCTCTGAAGGAGCTTGAAAGCACCCAAAAAAGGTCATGAAATTCTC
The DNA here is from genome assembly GCA_036873755.1 of Hanleya hanleyi. Taxonomy (NCBI): domain Eukaryota; kingdom Metazoa; phylum Mollusca; class Polyplacophora; order Lepidopleurida; family Hanleyidae; genus Hanleya; species Hanleya hanleyi. Next base: position 29,120 of record JAVTVY010056430.1, read on the forward strand.
GCGGTGCCCGTATAGTTGTGCAATTATTGGAAACCTGAAACGACATGAAAGAAATAGAAGCCTGAAAGAGCATGTACAATCGCATACTGGTAAAACACCATAGAAATGTTCAGTGTCCAGAAAGGTTTACTTCTCGGAGATCATGAAGAGACCTGCAGGAATCCACATGAATGGGGCTCAATGCTCATGAAAGACAAGGTTGGGAACAGAAATCGTGTGTCTACATATACGTATACCAATCCGTCTCTCTTCAGGTGAATATGTTAATTGAAAAACATTCAACGCAGATATCATCCACAATTGCATGTACACATTAAATATTATTTCCATTCTGCGAAAACATCCTGTACAGAGTACTTTGTCAATTGTTAGCGTTTTACACGATGGGTTTGATGATAACACTGATGATATGTTCAAAAGGACTCGAAGTAGTATATAAAAGGCAAATTCCTTAGGATTGACCTACTTATTTGTTCCCCCGGGTAAAATTTAAGGGGTCTCAAGGTCATCTGGCGATCACGTGATCAAAGCATGTACTGACCTGTCTAGGCTACAGTTCCGGGACAATAGATAGCCTTTGCAGGTCAAAAATAGTTCCATGTATTCCTCCGCGGTGATGCGGTCTGGTGATGATGTGGTCTGCCTCCGCGGGCAGAAAAGTAGTCCCACGGAATGTACACCCTTGTACTTGGTCTGTGGGCTGATTTCATTGGCTCTCTCTATTTTACTATAGTACTCTCGCATTCTAACATTGATGGGTTACATTTTGGCCACATCCTACACCACTGATTTCAGTTTGACTGAATCTCCACATTGGGCATTGATGCATTATGAATAAAACACACAAGACAGGGTTTTTTGGTGAGATCTTTTTTTATTCAGTAACAACAACAACGTGAGAACAACCATGTGAAAATTGAAGCCCAGAACAGGGGTGCCTTATCAAAGGCGGTTGGTACCCATAAAATTATTGAACCTATATGCAACAGTTAATTCGGTGCAATATCATCAGTACTCATAGAACATATATATCAAAGGCGTTTGGTACCCATACAAATTGAATTATAGAACAGTTCCTTAGTCCAGTGGAATATTCGCAGTGTTCGTATTAATCACTCTAAATGTCAAGATAGGTTGTAGTCACACCATCGGGCAGGACTTTGCGCTTGGGGTAAAAGTATGTGAAGGCGTCCTGTTCCTGGGTATACGAGCGCATCTGGTGGTCGATGATACGGAAACCTCGGTTAGTGCCACTCGCACTGGCCTGGCTCTGGAGGACATTCAGGTACAGAGCCTTGCTGATGTTAGAGTCGCGTCGACTCACCCCTTTACAACTGAATTTGTT
>JAVTVY010056431.1:0-29309 GCA_036873755.1 Hanleya hanleyi
AAAATAGTAAAACTTCAACCTTGGGAATTTTAAATTTGTTTTACACATCAACTCTCGTGTATTGAAAATTTAGCCGGCTTCGAACATCGTGAAGAAACACAATTTTGTCTGTCTGGATGTAAAAATTCACACTTCCCCGTGGATAAACTTCGTAAATTTTTCCAGCTGACGCTGAATTGGTTAATCGCTCAACAGAACGGTATGCATCCACCATGAAAGTCAATATCTTCGACGACGGCGGGATGAATCATTTTTCCCTGATCTACGATATGAGTCTGTACACCCAGTCCTACAGTTGTGCCCAATGCCATCGGGTGTTTGACCGTTCCAACAACCTACACTTCCACGAGAAAATTTGTGACAACACTGTGAAACGTAAATTTCCTGGTGGCGTGTATCATAACGCGCCCACCATCTTCGAGGAACTGGCTGATGAAGGGATTGTCATACCGGAAGAGGACCGTTATTTTCCATACCGGGCGTGTTACGATTTCGAGGCCATTTTGGAACCGATGGAAGCGGCCTCAGCGAAAACACAGTGGACACAGCGCCATATTCCCCTGAGTGTCAGCATTTCCACCAACGTGCCCGGCTATGACGCTGCACCCGTCTGTTTCGTGTCCACCGGCGACCCCCATGAGTTGATTACCCGGATGATGGTGTATTTAGAAGAAGTCAGTGCGGCCAGTACAGAATTATTGATGTCCAAGTTCCAGGACGTACTGGACCAACTCGACGACCGGATGCCTATACCCGGTGTATCGTTCAGCGACGATGAAGAGTCGGAGTCGGAGACCGAGGAGACGGATAACATTCAACCGCAGGATGTACCTTTACCTAAGCCGTATGCGGAGAAATTGAAAATCCGCTTCCTGCAATACTTAGGCCAGTTACCGGTGCTCGGATTCAACTCGGGGCGATATGACTTGAACATGGTGAAGGAATTTCTGTACCCTTACTTGGCCCAGTCCAATACCATCAAGTCCGTCATCAAAAAGACCAATAATCACATGGCCCTCACCACCACATCACTCCATTTCCTGGATGTACGGAACTACTTAGCTCCCAATTATAGCTATGATCAGTGGGTGAAGGCCTATGACTGTGCACAAACCAAATCGGGACGCTTTCTTTGACGATCTGAAGCAGGTGGAATGTTCGGGAGAAACGTACCGGGAACTACAGCAGGTATGGCACGACCAACATATGCAGACCTTGCGAGATTTCCTCATATGGTACAACAACTTAGATGTGGTTCCTTTCCTCGAAGCGGCCGAGAAAATGGTTCAGCTGTTCCGGCATCAAATGCACGTCGACATATTCAAGGAGTGCTTGAGTTTACCGGGTCTCGCGCTTCGCCGTCTCTTCCAAGATTGTCCTACATACTTTTCGCTGATACAACAAAAAGACGAGGACATGTATGGTTGTTTAAAGCAGAACATCGTCGGCGGGCCCAGCCTTATTTTTCATCGCTATCACGAAAAAGAACGTCACCACCCTTCCAAGTGGGAAACCCTGTGCCCAAATCATTGGATTCGAGGCCAATGCCCGTATCTGTGGTCTCTCGCCTAACCCATGCCCAGCGGTCATTATACGCGCTGGTTGGCGGACGGCCGGCATTTCACACCTCAACGTACGCCGTACAAACATCTCGCTGATCAATGGTTGGACTGGGAAGCCGATCGACGGGGAATTTATATACGACATCAAACTAACGCCACAGAGAAGCGCATAGGAGATCGCCGACTCACTGTCGATGGGTTTGCTATTATCCACAATAAGCCCACCGTATTCCAGTTTTATGGCTGTTACTGGCACGGCCACCAATGTCATTTCAGCGCTGGCCGCTTCAACGAACGACGTGGGGAATCGGCAGAAGAACTACGGGCAGAAGTGGTGGAGAATGGAGATTACGTCAAAGAGTTGGGGTACGATCTTATCGAACTGTGGGAGTGTGAATTTCACACCATGTGCCAGGCCCTCCCACACTTACGCGACTTCCCTAAAGCGCGCGAGTACCCCCTCAGTCGCCGACCACTCCTGACCCTGCCACAGCTTTTCGACGCCGTTCGTTCCGGGGCCCTGTACGGATTTCTGGAATGCGACCTCCATGTTCCCGACAATCTCAAGCCACGATTCGCCCAGTGCCAGCCTATTTTCAAGAACACGCTGGTGAGTCGGGCTGACATTGGAGAGACCATGGGCGCCTATGCCGAGGAACAAGACGTACTTCAACAACCTCGTCGAATGCTGATTGGGAGCATGTGGGGAGAGAAAATCTTGCTGGGTACCCCGCTACTACAGTAGTACATGAGCCACGGCCTCGAAGTGACGCGAGTGTACCAAGTCCTTCAGTATATACCCAACGCCTGTTTTGCACGGAATGCCCATACCGTCACGTCTGCCCGTCGTCAAGGCGATCAAGATCCCAGTAAAGCCATTATCGACGAATCGTGGACGTTAACGGGCAATGGCTATTATGGCAAAACGGTGACCAACCAAGACAAGCATGTCAACGTCAATATCTGTACTACGCCACAAGCGCGCAAAAAGATCAACTCGCCACTGTTTCGGTCCGTCGAGGTCATCGATGACGATACGTATGAAGTCAGTTCAGCCAAGAAGACCATTCGGTACAACTTACCGCTCCAAATTGGATGTATGGTATACCAGGTGGCCAAGCTGAGGATTCTGCAATTTTTATATGATTTCATGGGTGTGTATTTCGACCCATCCGATTGGCAACTCATGGAGATGGACACGGACTCTGCCTATATGGCCGTCTCTAATGCGGATTGGTAGTCACTCGTCAAACCTAAATTATGTGCGCAGTATGAGGCGAACGGGACCAGTGGCTCCCTCGACGTGACCATTACCAGTACGACAAGCGGACTCCAGGCCTGTTTAAGTTAGAGTGGAGTGGAGATGCCATGATCGCCCTGTCGTCCAAAACATACTTCTGTTACGGTGGAGATGGAAACAACAAGTTTAGTTGCAAAGGAGTCAACCGGCGTGACCCGGCCATCGACAAAGCCCTCTACTTGGACGTGCTCAAAAGCCAGACCAGTGCGAGTGGCACTAACCGAGGTTTCCGGGTCGTCGACCACCAGATGCGAACGTACATCCAGAAACGAGATGCATTCACATTTTTCTACCCGAAACGGAAAGTCCTTTCCGATGGAGTCAGTACGACGTACCTGGACTTGCGAATACTACATATATTGTCTTTGACGGTATACCCGGACTTGTGAATTCTAATGGACATACATATTTGGACTCTAGCTCGAATTACTCTCTATATACATTGCACCATGAATTTGTTTGTGAACTTCATTCTTTTGAATTAGTAATCTATATACGACAGTTCGATGAATTGGTCTGTTACAAGCGTCTAGTCCGTCATTCATAATCCAGCCGTCGTCCATTAGAGAATATCCGCGTCCATAATCCAAAGACCTATTCCATTTTCCATATAACAGTATTAGCACCAAATTCAAAAAGACAATCATAGTATACATAAACATAGGCTTGTTTCCTGCAAGAGAGAAGCGGTCAACAGTTTTCAATGATGCCGGCAAGACATCATGATGTTCCAAAAATATCAAATCCGTATCGCTGATCAGTATTCTTAATCCATAATATTCGTTATAGAGTCGTCATCTAAAAAATGATGTATCTCAGTCACGCTTTGATTGTGACTGTTCATATGAGTACCATGAGGATCTTGAAGTACATGGGTTCATACGGTCCCTAGCCCCGGGTTAAGCGGAATTAGACACAAGTTACGAAACGTAGCGCCATAGATCTTGCACACTACGTTCGTATTTTGCTATCAGCATGCGATATGTATCGCCAAATTTGAGAAACTTTGAGTGTAGGCGCTTGGTGGAATAGCCCTGTTTTTTAAGTTTCTGCACCAATGTTTTGTGACGTTGATTAAAATCGTCACATTTAACACAGGATCTAGCAAATGCTACTAAGCGAGATATGTATACGCCATATGCAGGTCCCACTGGAATATTACTATCCAGAAAGGGATAGTTTACGATGTCGAAATTGTAATCATCTCTTTTGTCATAAAGTCGACGAGAGAGAATGCCCGCTTCATTTTTATAGAGATAGAGATCTAAATAAGATGTGCCTGTAGGGCTATCTGTAGTTTCCTTCAAATCCAGTGAAGGTGGATATATCCTTCACTGCGTCATTTATATAGCGATTATCCACAGCGAGAAGATCGTCTATATAGCGTTTGGTGAATGAGAAGGAACGGGCTGAATGGATCGGTTTTTGAAAGCGCCTGCATATAGTCATATTCATAAGAGAACAGACACAGGTCAGCCAACAGGGGTGCACAATTAGTACCCATTGGAATACCTATATGCTGCTGATATATTGTGTTGCCAAATTTCACATAGATATTTTTAATGAGAAATTCAAGCAACTCTATAAACAAAGAAACATCCCATGAATGATATCTCTTGTATGTAGTAGAGCTAAAGAATGCTTTATGGCTTCCGACATTAATATATCTACGATCAGTTTTCTTGAACACAGATACTATTAATGAACTTAGACAGTCAATAAGGTCCTGATGAGGGATTGTAGTATAGAGAGTCGAGAAATCCCATGTGGATACATGTCTGTACGGTATGTGACCTTTAGCATCAAGTTCTTCCGTAAGACATTTTGAGTTTTTCAATATCCACATACATTCAACGCCAGAGTTCTTAGAAATAGTGGCGCAATACCTTTCCCAAAATGCTTTTACCTCCTGAAGGGCCCTCGTCAATAGGGTTGAAAGAAGCTTGGTGGTGCAGCTTCTAGAACCAGCTATGAATCTAGCTTTGTATGGTGATTTATGCATTTTGGGAGTCCAGTATAGTTTTTGGTATGTCGTTATGATTGGTTGGAAGACAAATACCTCTTTCCCTGAGAAACTTTTTGTGATTGTTAAATAAATCTTCCAGAGTAAATGCAGTTTGGGAGTAAGCAGACGTATTTGATGAAGATATGTCTACACTCAATTCTTTAACCAGCACCTGGTAATAGTAATATTTACATATGAATATTATATTATTCGGAACTTTGTCTGCTGGGACTATGACGAATTTACTCTGGAGATTTGCTAGAACTTCTTGCGAATTGAGGGTTCTCAGTACTTGTTTTGCTTGGGGAAGAGTACTTCTGTCAATATGGCGGATTGTTTCAACGACCTTGCTCTTGGTGAGGACCAGCCAATCTATAACTATACTCCACTGTTACTTCTCTCTATATACGTGTCCACCTTAATTCTTGTTTGCACCAGTCTTATATACTTGTTCACTTTACATACTTGTATATACATTCTTGTTCACTTGTTCACGTTAATACATATTCGAACTTCACTTGGGTTTTCATGAAGTTTTTATTGAACAACAACACCACAAGGGCAAAATTCGTACTAACCATGCTCCGGGCAGGTTATATCAAGGTCTTAACGCCTATGTTGGTTTTCTGGGTATTGATGGGTTACATTTGACCCCGAGCACAGAAGAGTTCAAATTTTTCCTTAGACCGTAGACATATGGAATGCATGTACTAGAACATCCGGGACCCCTTCAACATCCGGGACCTTTTCAACATCCGGACCCTCTTCAACATCCGGGTTTTCCCCAGCCCAGCCCGGCCCGCCCCGGCCGCAGCGCGCGCGGATTATCCGGCCGCACGCCTGCGCGGCATCACCGGAAGTGCGCGGGTGAATTTCGGATTATCCTAGGCCACTGATTTGCTATTCATTGACTGAATCCCCACATCGGGCATTCATGCTTACACAGAAAACACACTAGACAGGGGTTTATTTTTGTGAGATCTCATTTTGTTTTTTATTCACTAACAACAACAACGTGAGAACAACCACGTGAAAAAACTGAAGCCCAGAACAGGGGGCTTGTACATTGAAAGAACTGAAGCCCGGAACAGAGGGGCTTGTACATTGAAAGAATTCAAGCCCAGAACGGGACTTGTACATTGAAATGATGGGCGGCCCAGTCATATACGAGTACATCTCGGTCTCCAGCCTTGGGGTACTCGTCAAACATGTGGACGATAGTCTGCATGGAATGTCCCCGACATCGATGATACAGGTAAAACAAGCAATATTGTCCGCACACACTACTGGTCAGGCTTTGGAACGTTTTGGTATTCCAACACCACGTCTCTGTGCCTTGATCCATGAAGTCTGCTAAATCGGAATGGAGGGGTGGTAGACCGTACGGGTCAAAGTATTCGCCCTGCTCTTCTGTCAAGTACACGGCCACCCAGTGTTGACCGGGTCGATCCATCGGGTCTGTATTCAGGACGTAAGCAGCAGGATACACACGGTCTAATGGGAACACGTCTCGGGCGAACACTCCTTGAAAGACCCTGCGTGTCCCTGGATCATTCTCCAGCACGGTGCGTATCTGGTCTGTATCCATGTTAGGTGGCAAAGTCACACAGGACGTTACGGCTTTTATCGATTTGAATAATGTTGTCAAACTCAGCGTAGCAAATCACATTGATGGTTTTCGGTAAAGGTGTCCCGAAATGCAGTTCCAAGCGTAATTTGCCTTTCTTGAAGAGACTCAGTTGATGATCGTTGTCTAAGGTGGGAGTCAGATCGAAACAGAACAAGGTGTACCCTTTGCCGAAATCGTCTCGACTGATCATATTTCCCTCGTCTTGGTTGATTTGGCCAGTTGCTGTGAAGAGGTTCAGATAGCTCCGGATGTAATTGTCCGTTCCGAAATTAGGTTGTAAAGGTCGTGCCGGTACCTATTGGCCATCCACATGCAGGGTCACGAAATTGATGTTGAACGCTTTTAGGTTGAACGGATTCCTCGAGAGAGTCCCATTATAACTGACGTTCTCCACACAGGCTAGGGTTAAACGCTTGGGCAAATCCCCCAGGAACAGGTTTTCTTGATTGACAATCATATTGCCTTTAGGAACGGAAAAGACCTTGGTCTGTACTCGTCGAATCGGGTACTGGGCTGGTTTTTTCTCCAAGGCTCTGATGTGCCCCAACTGTACACCTCGGCTCGGTTTCACTTTGCGTACAAACAGACTTCCCTCTTGGATGACAATGTTATACTCGAGGTCCTCACTCGGGGCCATCAAGGCAAACGCAGGCGTTGCTCGCACTAGTCGTATTTTGACAGGTACTCCATTCAAGAGGTATCGGTCCTGCATGAATAAGTCCGCATGCAGACGTCCCATCATATCGACCGATTGACTCTCTGCTGTGAAATCCACTCTCTCCGTATAGCCGTCATTATCAGGACTCGCTTCCATCTTGCCTGGGGTATCTCGGTAGAACAACGGGGCTGTCAAATACGACTTTTTAGGATAACAGTGTTTCGATGTAGGCTCGGTACGGGTACGTGCTCGTTGAGGCGCTCACCAGTTTATCACTGAGGGCTATATCCACTTGCTGGAATAGCGAATGAAGCCAGAGATTCACTGGACACACGGATGCATCTGCTTTGAGGACAGACCCATCTTTATTGGTGAATTTAGCTTTCACATATAGGTACGTATGGGCTAAATCCAGGTAGGTCGTATCTGCGTTGGTGATGGTGAATTCAATGGGGCCTGTGGCTGTAATGCTGGAAAGGGGCAGATGTTCCACCCATTGACCCTCTCCGGCACTGGTCTGAGTAGGTGGGACGGTCCATAAATCAAATTCACTGTTGGTAGAAGGACACGACTCGGCGTGGATGAAAGCCATGTTTAAGAAAAGATATCCTGGGTCTTCGATGTGCGTCGTCGCTGGGTCGGTCGTCGACTGATGCGTGGTCTCGGTGGAGCAGCTCTTTTATTCCCTACGGTGCGTTGTGCTTTGGCCACCAAGACGCCTCCCGCTTCTTTGGCCCGCCGTTTCAAGGCTTCTTTGGGTGCCGTGCCACCCAAGACATCATCCGCGACTTGCAGTCCACTGCGTACCGCTTGTTTGCCGATCGCTTTGACCCCACTCGTCACCAAGGGGAGGAACGTTTTGACGATGCTGCCGAGTATGTTCTCCAGCCCATATCCTCGTTGCATGCGTGTACCTGCAAAGACAGGAAAGCTACCCCGGCCTGTTGGGCATAATAGTCCATATAGCTGCGTGTATTGCATTGATAAGGCACCGCCGTGGTGGTGTTTTGGAGGGTGACTCCGGTTCCCACTCGTGGTGTGGTGAGAGTCGTCGTGCACGACTGGGCGATTGCATCCAGGCCCAGCGCTCGGGGTTCCCCACCAATTCCTGTGGTACATGCATGTCTTTCAAGGCTTGAGCAAAGACGTCCCATCCTCGAGGATTCGTGTGCGACCTGCGTTGACGCATCAGGTCATTCACTAAATCCGTCATGTGGGTACCGGAGACCACCTGATTCTGTACCAGTAGTTCGCCTTTATCATTCCAAGTCATGTAAGCATTCTGTTTCATTCGTTGTAAACCAGGCCAGCTTGTTTCTTGAACGATGCAGGTACACTCTTCAGGACTTCGTCTTCGACCCACTGTGGGGCTGTGGGTGGTAACCCTGGTAATGAGGGCTGTTGGAGCGATGCTGAGGTCGGTGGTGCGTCGCGTGGTGGTGGTGGTGCTGGGGTAGAGAGGGGTTTTGTATTGGTCCATAAACGTCATGTACCGCTGAAGCGTTTCATTGTACTGTTGTACTTTCTCACTGTCGCTTAACCCCGGTCTTTGTAAGATCTGACGCATCTCTTCATCGAGTGTGTTTATCGTCTTCACCGCAGAAGGTACGGGGTACGGTGATTGGAGGTTTTGAAGGAACCGAGGTTCGACGAGGACCATTTTTTTCGTGTGGTTCATTGTCGTCCGAACAGTCCACCCAACACGGAAGCCGCCAACAGTGCTAAAATAGCCACGAGAAAGCCGCCTTTCTGTAGCACCTTTTTCTTTTGTGTTTGAGAGACTCGCTTCTGGACTAAGGCTCGCAGACCTGTCTTATGCTTGGCCAACTTCGCCTTCTGAGCCGGAGTCTGTGGTACGTTGCCTTTCAAGATATTGAGTCCAATCTCACACAGACAGCACACGAGAGCGGGGTCTGCACCGCGTACAATGGTTCGAACCAACTCGGGTGGGGCCGTCTTCAATACACGGAGCGTCGGAGCGTGCTTCCGTACTCGAGCAGACATCATGTACAACTGATGCTAGAACCCACAACTCTGCTCTTTTTATCTACCTCAGAGAACAGAGACAAAAATCAACCATGATGTGGTATTAATTCTTTTATTATCCCCATCATCAAACACACACACCCCAGCTGGGGGAGACACTGTGGGTGTGTTTACATTATTTTTGCATGTACACATGGTGAGTCTTTCCGGGAAAGATTCCGGTGCTTAGTCGAAGGTGATCGGGCTGGCTTGCTTCAGGTCGAAGAGCATATACCCATGCTGAGGGGTTGTCGCATCTTTAAAGGCTTCCAACGCAAACGCAGTGCGTCCAGGGTACATCTGTCTCGCCAGGTGCAGCAGTTGAGTGGTATCTCTCGGGTCTTTGAAGACCACCATGTAGTGGGCATTTAAGCTGATGTTCCGATGTTCTTTGTTTTTACTGAAGAGATTCTGCACAATGTAGATGATGCTGAGCCGTCGATGATGGCTGCCTTTGGTGAAGAGTCGGGTGACCGGACTGTCCATCTCCGCCATCAGATCATCCAGAACCACTAAGGTGTCCGGTTCCAAATCGACCAGGTTGGGTAACCCTTCCACGAACGTGATGTGGGGCATTGCTGCATACGCTGCCTGCCATTCTCCGTAACACCACACGACTCGGGCAATGGGTGGAGTAATCATGCTGTCGGCGTGTTCGAGGAGCTTCCTGACGCAGTGCATTTTGCCGGAACCCGTCGATCCTGCGATAACGCAGCTGAAGGGATGTTGCCAACGGGGGTCCATGGTTGGAGGTGTATCCGCTGTCGTGGTAACCCACTCTTGTAAGTTTGGTACGAGTGAACTGGGGTGGTAGGTACAACGTCGGTCGCCGTTGTCTGTTTACTGTGAGGGATGAGATCCGGTGGGTTTTCAGACGTACTTGGTGTGGAGCTCGGTGTGGAGCTCGGTGTTGACTGTATACTTGGTGTGGAGCTCGATGTGGCTTGTACACAGGGTGTGGTGGTGACTGGGCTCGATACGGGGTTGACTGGTGTTATCTGTAGACTGGTTTGACTGGTGGCTGGAGTTCTCAGTTGGTTAAGTAGCGTGTTGACATAGGCTACGTCGTAAAACTCACGTCCGTACAACACACTCACCAGGGTTAGCACTAGCACCACAAAGCCCACTTGCGCTTTGCGCGTTTTAGGAGACGCTGTGTTCAGAGACGGTTGCACCGTGTTCATGGTCGAACGTGGAATGAAGGATGACGGCAGTAGTGTCTGGCTTTATAGTCCTTTCACCTGGTTGGCCGCCACCCAGGAATTGAAGGAACTGGGCCAGCCTTGCCATTTGACGAAATGAAATAGTTTGCCACGTCGACGTTCGGTTTTCAAAATCTCCTCCACCGTGTAGTAGTCTTGCTTTGTTTTTACGACAGGTTGTAATTCCATCTCGTAAAACGTCCCTAGCAACGGTTCTCCTTGTAGATCTTCCAGTTCATAGACTCGATGTTGTCGGAGTAAGCGCCGTTTAATCAGGAAGTGCTCATCGCTCCAGTTGGGCAAGTAACTTTTCTCGAACTTGCCCTTGACTTTACTGATCCGTACAGGGTCCCCGACCTTGAACACCTCCTTCGGCGTTCGCTGCGATTGTATGGGGTACAAGACACGCCGGACTTGGGCTTCATTGCGTTGGGTGACGGTAATGGGGGGCTCTCTGTATACTCCGGTGATAGGCTCGATTGTAACCACTCGCAAGTTCCTTGAGAACATCGATGTACCGTCTTGTATTCTTATAGGTGAAATATTTATACATGCGGCCTTTGAATGTCCTGTTGAACCTTTCCACCACGGAAGCCTTGGTCTCGTTGTAGGTGTGAAAGAAGAAGACCTTCTGTTTCTTGAGAAAGGCTTGGAACGGTCGGTTGAGGAATTCCGTGCCTTCGTCGGTTTGCAAATACAAGGGTTTGCGCCCGGTCTTAAAGATGTCCTTGAACGCCGCTATGAGATTCGCCCCCGTTTTCGTCCGGATGGGTACCACCCACGCATACTTCGACAGGACATCGATGCACGTCAAGATATACCGATTCCCATCGTTGTGTTTGGCAAAGGCACTCATATCGACCAAATCCGCTTGCCATTGGGCATCTAGCCCTCCCACGATGACCCGATTCCGTAGAAAATGGCGACGGGCAGCTCGATGTAAGGTATAGGTGTCTTTTTGTCTTAACCTATCTCGGACTTGGGCACGTTGTATTCCCTGGGGTTTGGCCGCTCGATAGGGAGCCGACAATGCACTATACGCAGCCGGACTGTCGGGACTGTAGTATAAGTTATCCAATTACAACACATATAAGGTAAGTGGGAAGAGGTGCCTTCTCCCAGCGCTTCATGGTGACAAAATGATGATGGACCCGGAGAGTATCGCTTATTTATAACGAGGTCGAAGGTTCTACCACCGTTGTATATATCCTAGGTTGACTGAGTCTTGCCGGATATTCTATAGCCTCGTCGTCTGGCTCCGCTTCATTGCTAGAAATTTGTTCATTGGGTTCAGCCAGCGCGTCCTCAATAGCACGAGCCCACTCCAACTGGTCTAATGACCGTTCGTCCGGTGTAAACAGCTGGTCCGCAATAGACACCACTTTCTCCAAGGCTGTCCAAAGATCGGGGTCTAGGGTGAAGCTTTGCGTAGGATCGTGGTAACGCCCCAGGCGTGCAAAGAAGGGCCCACGGTGTACGTAGTTGGCGTTCTCGATGTGGATGAGGTTTCCGTCGAGCTCACCGCTCAACACCCGTTTAAATTTGGTCCAGCCATCACGGTGTAGCGTAACCGTAGTCGATGTGGACTCCGGACCCGACCCACAGACATCCCGGTCTTCCACGAGGGTGACTTTATCTTCATAGACGTGTAACCCCACCTGGGGTGTAAGGGGCAGGATGGCTCGTAGGACTGACGACATGGTTGACCCAATGACGAAGGGTGAATGACACACACGCTGACTGTCTCTCGTATTTATGGACAGGTCTCTTGGTGACATGGTTGACCCAATGACGAAGGGTGGATGGCGCACACTGTGACTGTCTCTCGTATTTATGGTGAGGTCCCACTGTCAATGCCGCAGCGCCAGGGTCAATAGGGCAAAGACCATGACTAGGCCAACCAGCCGTCGCTGGTTCCGGCGTGAGCGCTGGTGGTCCATAACCCGGCCATCAAGGATGGCTGTCATAGCCCAGTAGTGGTGAGTGATGGCACACCTCTCCATCGAGTGCACTCTGTCGAGGACCGCTTCTGTGAACTCTTTCAGGATCTGGCGTCGCCCCTCGTTGTCGTCGCCATCTGCAAACATGGACCGAACCACCGCTCGGTAATCCGTGAGTGAATTAACCACGGTCGCATGCTGTAAAATGCGAGTCGCATAGGGCTGGCTCTCCGTCATGGCTCTGCAACCGTAGAAATGAAGGTGTGGGGCGCAGAGAGACGTGTTTTATAGACCATGCCACTTTTATACCGCTACATAGAAATACCCGGATGGACGCGCGCACGTCAAGAACCCGGATGTAGGCGCGGATGCACCCGGATGTGAAAGGACCCGGATGTAAAAGGACCCGGATGGACGCGCGGCCGTCAAGGACCCGGATGGACGCGCGGACGTGAAGTCCCCGGATGGACGCGCGGCCGTCAAGGACCCGGATGTAGGTCAAAGGTCACTACATGCATTGCAGAACTGCACAGCCCAGAACATGCCTTGATCACGTGATAGCCACGTGACAACCCCCAGCCCAGAACAAGTCTGTACATGCCTTGATCACGTGATCATCACGTGACCACCCCCTTAAATTTTACCCGGGGGAACAAGTAAGTAGGTCAAGTTGACTTTAAATGCTTAGACTATACTACTGTGATCATTTCAATTTTTTTCAATTTCCCATATTGCCGTTTGGTAACAATGGGAAGTTGTGATTATAAGAAATGGTATTTTTTTTTATTCAAGCTTCCAATATTTCCCTCTCGCACCTCACGTAGCCATATGGCAACACTATATTGATTTCATAGTCTTTGAGTTTCCAATGTTGCCAAATGGCAACATGGTAACGGAGGTATCATCATACAAGTGGCAAAAACGGAATTAGGGCCTCCTGAGTATCAACCACCTGTTATATCAGATTTTTCTACAATGTGTCTGACATAGCGACAAAGGAAGACTTCATGTAAATCTGTTGAATACATTAATATTGCAACCTAAAGACAACCTAAATTACAAGAGTGTCCATTTTCATCCTAAAGCAGGTCGGTATACTCCGTACCTCCGTACCATGGCCCTGCAGTCATATTAGGGCTGCACAGTTACTGGAACCGTCAGTTTAAAATTACAGCCAATGAACGGACGGCATTTTGGGGCGATGCACAACCTTCGTGGGATCTCGATATATTTCGACGAAGGCCGAGTTCAAACGGAGAAATCTGGAGGAAAAACTCTTTAAAGGCCCTGGGGAGGGGGGGGGGACCACATCGGGCCGCCTCTCAAGTCAAAACAACGACGGATACGAAATATGTGAATTCAAACAGACAGAGGGGATGAAATATACAACATTTACCTTTTGCCTAATCCGCACAAATATGGGCATATTCGGAGAGGTCATGAGGTTACGGATGCGGTCCGGAATGTTTCCGAATTAACCGGTTCGTAATCGTTATGGCTTAAAAGATATCCGTCATGGCACGGATTTGATAGGCGAGCCCTGACTAGGGAGGATGGTGCATTTTGAGCGCTCGATGTGATTGGCTAAATTGCAACATATTCAGATTTCTTTTAGGGCGATACATCCTGTTACAACAGCAACAACAACATCCTACAAGAAAGGACCCTTAAAATCTTTCAACACTGACGGACGAGTTATTGTCAATAACAGCATCCTGCTGTAATATTATGAGGTAAACTCAGAGAGTAGGAGAGTAGTTTACCTGTTTCGAATGCACTTACAGGAAACTTGCCTATTTTTATGTATACTATGATTTGTCCTCTTAATTTGATGCTCTTGATATTACATGAATTAAGTGATGGTATTATGGATGCGGAAATTCTTTAATGGACGACGGCTAAATATTCAATGACGGATTAGACGCTTGTATCCTGCTATGTTATAACTTACAAGAAAAGTGAGCTGTAATTGACTTTCGTCCTGAGGGACTCCGCTTTCAAATGAACACGTATAACTGCATGACTACCAGACGTCGTTAGCGGAATATTTTTAGATTTCATTTTTTTTCTTTACGTGACTAGGCTAGCCACTAGTTAATATCCGTCTGATTGAACTGAGTAAATTATCGGAAATTGATCAAATTCCGGAGAAATCCAGAAAAAATCCTGGTCATTTCATTATCCGTGATGTGATTAAGGCTCTTTCAAATAGCCTGACTGAATTACTCATCGGAATAAGCTTTTCTGAAAGAGTAAATTATGACCAAGAAACACGCAAATTCGTTAATGTTTTCGAAGATTATCGCGTATATTCATATTTACTTCATAGGTATGGCACCATAGTGGTGACTGTCTTCTCTGTAATTGGATTCACATCGGTATGGTACCACAGCCATAAATTACGTCTTCTCGGTAATTGTGTACACACGGATATGGTACCATAGCGGTCACTGTGTCTTCTCTAATTGTGTACACTTAGGTATGGTACCATAGCGGTGACTGTGTCTCCTATGTAATTGTGTATACATAAGTATGGTCCCATAGCGGTGAATGTGTCTCCTCTGTAATTGTGTATGCATAAGTATGGTCCCATAGCGGTGACTGTGTCTCCTCTGTAATTGTGTATACATAAGTATGGTCCCATAGCGGTGACTGTGTCTCCTCTGTAATTGTGTATACATAAGTATGGTCCCATAGCGGTGGCTGTCTCCTCTGTAATAGTGTATACATAAGTATGGTCCCATAGCGGTGACTGTCTCCTCTGTAATTGTATACACATAAGTATGGTCCCATAGCGGTGACTGTCTGCTCTGTAATTGTGTACACATAACCTATAGCACTACATCCTCTTCCACATATATGTGTTTTCTTTGTGAAAACTGCATGATAAATTAGTAATAGTGATTATTAATAGGCTGATGTGAAATAAAATAGATTTTTCTCACTTTGTCTCGAAGAAAAGCAGGAATTTTGAAGAAAACTGAAAATATCACTTTTCTTTTCCCTTATGGCCGTCATCTTTACTTTACCCATGATCCTTTACTCGAGGGGTTATGCCAATAGGCTTAAAATGACTTCAATATGATAACCTAAAAAGTATTAAAATTATTAATTTCTTTCTTTTAGGTGACCCTCATAACCTCGCAACTATCCTTGCAAATTTTCATGATGTTCCGATCAAAACTGTGACCATGCTTTAACATTTAGAATGAACTTTTCATGTTATCGACACCTGACCTCAAAGTTATGCTGACGACCAAACAAATACCAGCCCTTTTGGGAGTAATACGTTCATATTTGGGGTTTTTGCTTGGTTGGCTCTGACCCAATGACTGTCCCGATCAAGTTTCGTGGCATTTTTTCGTCCAGACTTGCGGTTGTATACAGCGGACAAAAGCAATAAACAGAGACTGTTTGCCAAAACCCAATTAGTCTCTATGATATTAATTATAGTTATGCATGAAGAAAAAATATCGAAAAATGAAAAATTCGAAAATCAGTTTAAAAAATGAGCGAAGAAAGGTTTCCGACAAGATCTCGTCGCTGTGACGTCACCATGGCGGCCATCTTGGATTTTGTACATTTTGTTGTAGAGCTTGACCCAGATATATAGCATGGAAAGTTTCAGCCCTTTACGCCTAGGGGTAACGAAAATATATAGGGGGAGGGGGCGAAATCGCCCAGGCATGGGAGGGTTAACTTGTGATGATAGAGTTATGTCGACAGACGATGATCAGATCTATCGTAAGAGACACAGTTGATCTATGCATTCATGTATCATCGATATGGCTGGGAAGTTGTTCGGAATCATCGATATTCATGCATTTTATAATAGAAGGCATATTGACTTTAATAATATTGTTTCACCTTCGTCAATACAACATCAGGGCAAACCCCAGAAAAGGTCATTTTCATTTCCTTTCCTAATTCAATCGATGGATGTATGAACAGTTGCCTGAGTGAAACAGTTGATATACAGATTTAAGTCAATTAACATTACTGATTTGTGCAACCCAATTAAGGCTTCCCACACTATACAAAGACATACCATCGACTTTCCCGTGATTTGACTTCGTGGGAACGGCCTAGTCCTTTGGAGTTAGCTCCCGTGAAACCAAGCAAAATATCCCAAAAACATTTTCAGGTATTAGTCGTGAAATCTGCCAGCCTCCAAAATAGACCCTTTTCATAACCCCTGCACTTTTGCATCGGCACTGGCTAGTGACGTCAAGGAAGGTGACTCAATGCAAACTGCACACATACCAGAATATAATCGAGCAGACTGGCAATTTCTTTCTGTTTATTATTAAACCTGAAGAGATGCCCGTTTCATAAACTTTTAATTTATTTCGAATTATTTACCGAAAACATGGTGTCAGTTTGCCTGGAATTTTCAGCGCTACACCCATGCTCTTTTTTTTCCATAGCACTTCCATAGAATAAAAAGCCAAATATATATTTTTTATTTCGAGTGTTATAGGATTATGAAAATATAAATATTATTTCAGTACCCCACATAGTATATTTGGACCATGAATGGCTCAACTCGACCCCAAACTCCCACCTTAAATCCCCGCTTCCTATACTACTCCCAGATTGTGCATGCGCAGAATGATGAAAACGAAATGCACACCAGTCCAATCCGACGCTACCCCAAGAGAGCTTTAAGATAAAACCATACACGACCCATTCGAACAACGGATGGTCCATCTCTACCCCAAAACGTCCATTCAAATGTTATCTAATATTACACCCCAACTGCGCATGCGCAGACTGTCGCGACTTCCAATAGAAAAACACGCCAACCCACGAAAACTTCAAACTGACACCTCACACGACCCATCCGGACCAAGGATGATCCTTAGATTACCCAAACACGCCCCCTGTCCAACCCAAAAATGCCCGCTTTCGCTACTACTCCTACTGATGGCGTCATCAGTGACGGTCCATTTGGACCGCGGATGGTCCATCTCTGCTCCAAACACGTCCCGTCACATCTCCAAAATGCCCACTTTGATTACTACTCCTACTGCTGACGTCACCAATGACGTCACAAATGACGGGGACACCCCTCACGTCGTGGTGTACACACCGAGAGCTTCCCATCCTACACACTATATTTGGATGAGATGTACACCTCTATCAACCAAAGACCCCTGTGCACCTCAAAAATTCCAGCTTTCTATACTACGGCCAGTCTGCACATGCGTAGAATGACGAAACAAGACTACACACCAATCCAATCCGATGCTACCCTAAGAGAGCTTCAAAATAAGGCCTGACACGGCCCAATCTGACCAATATTGGCCCATCTCAACCCCAAAACATCTATTCAAATACATGTTTTCTAATGCGCATGCGCAGATGGATGGTATTTCCACCCCACACCCATCCAGTTAAACGCCTAACCCCCCCCCACGAATGCTTAATTTGGGTCCACCTAGACCCCAAAACGCCCACCACGGTCTGCCGGCGCATGCGCCATCAGAACTTTGAACAAAACTCAACCCATAGCATCGAGAACCCTCCCATCGTCTTGTACAGCACGAGGCACGTAAAGAACAATGAAGATATAATATAATACCATAGAAGTATGGTATTATATTATACAGCTCCCGAGTTAGCGTATCTAATTCCGCTGAAGCCAGTGCTAGGGGCCGTGTGGATACTTCATAGTCTCCACATGAACAGCTACAGTAAATATACAAGCGTCTAGTCCGTCATTCATAATTCAGCCGTCGTCCATCAAAGAATATCCGCGTCCATCATCCAAAGACCTATTTCATATCCATATCCACAAAATTCAAAAAAGACAATCATAGTATACATAAACATAGGCTAGTTTCCTGCAAGAGAGAAGCGGTCAACAGTTTTCAATGATGCCGACAAGACATCGTGATGTTCCAAAAATATAAAATCCGTATCGCTGATCAGTATTCTTAATCCATAATAATCGTTCTAATGTCGTTATCTAGAGAATGGTGTAGCTCAGTCACGCTTTGATTGTGACTGTTCATATGAGCACCATGAGGATCTTGAAGTACATGGGTTCATACGGCCCCTAGCCCCGATCTTGCACGCTACGTTCGTATTTTCCTATCAGCATGCGATATGTATCGCCAAAATTGAGAAACTTTGAGTGGAGGCGCTTGGAGGAATAACCCTGTTTTAAGTTTCTGCAACAACGTTTTGTGACGTTGATTGAAATCGTCACAATTAACACAGGATCTAGCAAATGCTACTAGACGAGATATGTATACGCCATATGCAGGTCCCACTGGAATATTACTGTCTAGAAAGGGATAGTTTACGATGTCGAAATTGTAATCATCTCTTTTGTCATAAAGTCGACGAGAGAGAATGCCCGCTTCATTTTTGTAGAGATATAGATCTAAATATGATGTGCCTGTAGGGCTATCTGTAGTTTCCTTCAAATTCAGTGAAGGTGGATATATATCCTTCACTGCGTCATTTATATAGCGATTATCCACAGCGAGAAGATCGTCTATATAGCGTTTGGTGAATGCGAAGGAACGGGCTTTGAATGGATCGATTTTTGAAAGCGCCTGCATATAGTCATATTCATAAGAGAACAGATACAGGTCAGCCAACAGGGGTGCGCAAATAGTACCCATTGGAATACCTATATGCCGTTGATATATTGTGTTGCCAAATTTCACATAGATATTTTAATGAGAAATTCAAGCAACTCTATAAAAGCTCGGCTGAGATGCTAAGGATACGTCTGAGAATCCACCGTATTCTCGGGTCCAAATGTTAGGTGCCGAGGGACGCTTTCCTGTAGAGTCATATGGTTGCTTTTTAGTCGCCAGACGTCGTCATTTTTTTTCACCTCGCGCATATCGCTCCATTTTATTACCTGTATATGGTAGGATTCTGCTGGTGGACTGTTGGTTCGGGAGGCCCGCCCTCTGTACATGTCACTCGACAAATGTATGTAGGTTTATTGCTTTGGTGGGAATTTAAGTCGTGCGACGTCGGGCATCACAGGTGAGTTTCTCTGGGTATTCTTGCATTTACCAGGTTACCCCATGTTAAGGCATTTACTCCATCAGACGTCCACGATGCTCATCCATTAACATCATATGAGTTGCTTGAGCTCATCTTTCATCACAGCTCCCGAGCTAGCTTATCTAATTCGGCTTAAGCCGGTGCTAGGGGCCGTGTGGATACTTCATAGTCTGCACATGAACAGCTGCAATAGAAGCGCGGCTCAGATACTAAGGATACGTCTGAGAATCCACCGTATTCTCGGGTCCGAATGTTAGGTACGGAGGGATGCTTTTCTGTAGAGTCATATGGTTACTTTTTAGTCCCCAGACGTCGTCAATTATTCCCACCTCTCGCATATCGCTCCATTTTATTACCTGTATATGGTCGGATTCTGCTGGTGGACTGTTAGTCTCCGAGGCTCGCCCTTTGTACATGTCACTCGACAAATGTATGTAGGTTTATTGCTTTGGTGGGAAATTTAAGCCGTACGACAGGTTAGTTTCTCTGGGTATTTGCATTTATCAGGTTACCCCATGTTGAGGCATTTACTCCATCAGACGTCCACGATGCTCTTCCATTAACATCGGATGAGTTGCTTGAGCTGATCTTCCATCACAACTCCCGAGCTAGCGTATCAGATTCCGCTTAAGCCGGTGCTAGAATTCGTGTGGATACTTCATAGTCTCCACAGGAACAGCTGCAATAAACGCGCCGCTGAGATACTAAGGATACGTCTGAGAATCCACCGTATTCTCGGGTCCGAATGTTAGGTACCGAGGGATGCTTTCTTGTAGAGTCATATGGTTGCTTTTTAGTCGCCAGACGTCTTCAATTTTTCCCACCCTCTCGCATATCGCTTCAATTTATTACCTGTATATGGTAGGATTCTGCTGGTGGACTGTTAACCTCCGAGGCGCTCCCTTTGTACATGCCACTCGACAAATGTATGAGATTTGTTGCGTCGGGCATCACACTTTAGTTTCTCTGGGTATTCTTGCATTTACCATGTTACCCCATGTTGAGGCATTTACTCCATCAGGCGCCCACGATGCTCATTCATTAACATCAGATGAGTTGCTTGAGCTTATCTGTCATCACAGCTCCCGAGCTAGCTTACCTAATTCCGTTGAAGCCGGTGCTAGGGGCCGTGTGGATACTTCATAGTCTCCACATGAAGAGCTGCAATAAAAGCGCGGCTGAGATACTAAGGATACGTCTGAGAATTCACCGTATTCTCGGGTTCGAATGTTAGGTGCCGAGAGATGCTTTCCTGCAGAATCATATGGTTGCTTTTTAGTCGCCAGACGTCAATTTTTCCCACCTCTCGCATATCGCTCCAATTTATTACCTGTATATGGTAGGATTCTGCTGGTGGACTGTTGGTTCCCGAGGCCCGCCCTCTGTACATGTCACTCGACAAATGTACATAGGTTTATTATTTTGGTGGGAAATTTAAGCCGTAGGACGTCGGGCATCACAGGTTAGTTTCTCTGGGTATTCTTGCATTTACCAGGTTACCCTATCTTGAGGCGTTTATTCCATCACACATCCACGGTGCTCATCCATTAACATCAGATGAGTTGCTTGAGCTGATCTTTCATCACAGCTTCCGAGCTAGCGTATCTAATTCCGCTTAAGCCGGTGCTAGGGGCCGTGTGGATACTCCATAGTCTCCACAGGAACAGCTGCAATAAACGTGCAGCTGAGATACTAAGAATACGTCCGAGAATTCACCGTATTCTCGGGTCCGAATGTTAGGTGCCGAGTAATATGGTTCTTTTTAGTCGCCAGACGTCGTCAATTTTTCCCACCTCTTGCATATCGCTCCAATGTATATATATCCGCCCTCTCGTCGCTGCATATATCCATAGGCTATCTCTCGCTGCATGTATGACTTTGGCGATTATAACCTATACGCTATCGCGGAATGTTCTAGAAAAGGGCTCCTCCAAATCAGAATAGTCACTTCAAGGGTAGGCTGGCGATTGGCTCGCTGCTTTCCCACCAATGCATAGACGAGGATGCACCTCGCGATAAACGTTACATTCTCATTGCTTAATGGATGTGACGTCAGCCAATTCACAGACACGCTCACTTTAATCCCGCATTTACCCCTACACCTATAACATGGATATTTCCCCTATACTAATAGCATTGCTAAGCACTTCTCGCTAAAGCTATGCCTACAACCTTTGACCCGGAAGTGACCATTGACCTTTGAACCGGAAGTGACTTTTGACCTTTGACCCGGATGTGACGTCCCTGGACGTGACTTCATGACGCAGCCTCATTTCCAGCCTCATTTTCTCCCGCCACCAAATATCATAAGAAAATTACGCTTTCTATACTACTGATGACCAAAGAATCTGGTTACAGGTATGTGAATATCAGAAGCCATAACGCTTTCTGCTGTTCTGTACGTTAGAAAATAGTAGTATTCTTGGATGTTTCTTGGATGTTTATAGAACTGTTTTGATTTCTCATAAACAATATTTATGTATAATTCGACAGAACTGTCGTACGATAATGGTCGTAGGCTGCTTGGGTCGAGAGTATAAGCAGCCATACTGTGTATAAGAGAGCGAAGGCAGGAAACGGCGTTGAGAGTCGGTGGCTAGATCTTGGTGGTTACTTAATAATCTTGTACCAAACTTAAATGTCTCGGAAATACAGATAAAAGTGTTCAGTTGAAATGACTTTGTTCCAACATGTTGTTTTGTGTGTGTTTTGTTTTGTTTTGTTTTTTTCATGCAGTGTCTCATGTAAATCGACCAATCGCGATTGGTCGATTTACCTGAGACACCCTCTTAAAAATACAGACAGATGCAAGTGAGACCAAAGATATTTTGCGCCAATACTTCCATTTACATCGGGTCAAATCTATTAAATTTGCTGGCAGATTAATTTGCTGAGATCTGGCCCCACTCTCTCAAACGCCGTTTCCTACCTTCACTCCTATGCACGGTATGACTGCATTTACTCTCGACCCCAAGCAGCCTGTGATAATGGCCTTTCTATTATTGACACAGAAATTCTTTTGTGGAAGACGGCTGAATATTGAATGACGGATTTGATACCCATAATAGTTCCTATCTTCACCATGTTCAATTTTAAGAATTCAGGGTCATTAATAGAAATCAAATAAATCTGTGTTGTCGATGATTGTTCTTAAAAAAGTCCTGCCTCCGACGACAACCTGACAGATCTACTGGAGTTCACCTATAGCAGTTTAGGACCAACCGTCACAGTTCGGTTTATCAATATCTGATATTACTACGATCGAATTCACTTTTAATGATAAATTGATAGCTGGAATATGACACTAATATCTATTCGCATCTCTGAAAAAATAAACATTGACGAGTTTACATTCAGGGTTTTGCATAAATTAATTTATTTCAAAAGAATCTCAAACGTGCACGTTTTGCTACTTTCTCGGTGTATTTCCTTTAAAAACTTGCTACCAATAATTAATCAGTAACATGAAAAAATGCGTCAAATATTGAAACTTCACTTCAGGATCGTACTTTTAGAAATTTCGTTAATTTAAAAATTTCACAGTTCGGCAGAAAACACGATTTTGTGGATAACCTCTACAAAACAGTTTTACAGCTGATGCAATTCTTAAACGCATAGTTTGGTCAATAGGTGCAAGCATTCCACGTGGGAAAATGAAAATAGTAATAGAACTTTTGTTAGAATCAACTCATAGTAACTTTTTAGCTAAAAGCGAAATTTCAGGAAATGTTTTGCATATTATAGAATTCTAACTATCTCAAGATTTGTAGTGGCATTATACGGGTATTTTTTTCCGTCTAGAAGATTCAGTTCACTACCGGAATTACGAAATATTCGTTAAAAACGGTTGTATGGGGTTCTCCAGTCATTCCTTGCAATGTAATGTTGTTTATTTTTATAGTCAGTTTGGGTATCCTGTAGACAGATAATAGAATATTTTTCTTCTTGAAATAATGAAACACGTATTTTCTGGTATTTATATGATCAGCTAATCCTTGACAACTCATTCAAACGATATGTACTACACAGCCAGAAAAACGGTGTTGGCCCAACATCATTTTTTAGTGTTGAGGCCAGTTCAACACCAATAAGTGGTGCTGAGAAACGGTGTTGACATAATTCAACACCAAAATGTGGTGTTGAGGCCAGTTCAACACCAAAAAACGGTGTTGAGAAAATGGTATTGACCCAATCCAACACTGAAAAATAGTGTCGAGACCAGTTGAACACCAAAAAACGGTGTTGAAAGAATGGTGTTGAAAATGTAACACTGAAAAATGGTGTTGGACCAGTTCAACACCAAAAAACAGTGTTAAGAAAAGGGGGTGTTTCGACACCAGTTTAACGCCAAAAACGGTGTTAAGAGAATGGTGTTAAAATTCCAACATTGAAAAAAAACAAGGGTTATGTGAAACCCGGCAGGCTCGCCGTTTTGGTTTACGCCAATAAGAATGTTACCAACTACAAATTGATATTTGAATTTACTTCAATTTCAAAATTTCAAATTTCAATTTAAGAAAAATGCAATTTGAATTGCCAGTCCTTATAAAAAAATACCATGGTTTACAAGAATGGCTTAGAAACCGGTAAAGTTAAACAAATGATATTTACCAAATGTACTGATTGTAATTTGTATAAGCATGCCAATAGCGCCACGTGGTGCGAGGCAGGAGAGAAATGTTGACCTCTGAACAGTTATATATTCGGTACTCTGAACGCTTGGCCTAGAACAAAAGACATTCTTATTTTCCTGGCTGGAATCAGTGAGGCTTATAACATGTCTAATTGTGATCTCTGCATTAATTATAGGGATTATAAACAAGGAAAGAGTCTCCCCGTAGTTCCCGGAAATATGAAGTTCAACTCCGCAAACTTTGACCCTGCAGAGCTATGGCGTTGGCCTTGCTTCGATGAGAAGACGTCTCACGAATAGACTGGCTGCCGACTTAGCATGCTGTGCATGCGGTTCAGTACCGCATGACAAAATTGCGTTTTGAAAGACAAGATTTTTGTAGCTGTCAATATATAGTCAAAATATAGTTTTGAATATCCCTAAAATATGCATATATGCGGCAAAACTAGCTGCCTGGCGAATAGAAAAGGGAAATGTGCGGATAGCTGACAGTCAACATGTGCTTCAAAGCTTTATACGATTTTTCCTACATTTAAAGCGAATACGGAATTCTCAACTTTAATACAGGGGTATTTCTTTCAAAACTATTTGTCAGTTCAGTAGTTCAAGTTGCCGAATAAATCCTTCGTCGGATTTCGACTTGTCAGACAAGAACAACACGTACACTAGTCAGGCTGACATTACGTCGCCGGGAAAGCCGATATATAGATTGATTTTTTTACGTCTTATTTTTTCGAATAGGCTGTTTTTCCATGCACTGAATATGTCCTCTAATGTTCGAACATTCAAATCTAATAAAGCTTCGTATGAAATTCCCTATTTTATTTTGTGTTTATCTGCGGTGATCAGTCAGGCTATTCACCTCTTTCTCATGTGTCGATCACATGACCTGCTGGGTGAGTTCCGGACGTTTGACGTCGTAAGATTTGCATGGAGCATGCTAGTTTTTCGTTGACAGCGTCTGTTCCATATGAGTGAAAATTATACAACTTGTCTTGCTTGAAAGCTATAGTGCACTTCTGAAATATTATCTACCGGAATCAAACTGTAAAACTTCGTTTTAAAAATAATTCTCATTGACTTCAATGTCATTTTCGCGACCGTCAAATCTCCCGCAGGTTACCTCCCATAAGATAAGATAAGATAATTCTTTATTGTACAAGCGTCAATGACTGATAGAGTACAAAATTCACATAACAACAGGTCAATTAATTCTAAACTTATATCATATATATCATATTCCCATATGCCGTCGGCCGGAACTCACCCAAAATGTACCACGTGACTGCACTTGTGCATCTCCCGAATTGCTGCTATACTTCGTTGATTTCCGTTTTTTCCCCGAATGGCTGATCGATTCCGTCAAGTGTGAGATCGAAAACGAGGCTTGTCATTACAACACTCACAATCATGGCGGAAGATCTGCGAACTGTAGTGGGACTAGTTACTCCATGCAGTTCTCTATCGAACGACAGAATGGGGATTATTGTTCGCGGAGTGAGATTCTAGCATGTACGATTAATGAACAAACTCAAAGCTTACGGTTTTGGTGGAAATCTACTGTTATGGATCGAAAATTTCTTAGCTAATAGGAAACAACGTGTCTGTGTCAATGGCATTTTTTCAAGCTGGGCTGATGTCACTAGCGGAGTTCCTCAAGGCAGCGTCTTAGGACCAGTTCTCTTTTTAATCTATATAAATGACTTACCTGATGCTGTTAACTGTCTATGTAAAATATTTGCGGACGATACGAAGCTTTACAAGTCTGTAGATACTGTTGCAGCATGTGACGAGCTTCAAGGTGACTTACTTTTGGCAGAGCATTGGTCAGCAGAGTGGCAGTTGCCTTTTAACACATCAAAGTTATCCGCCATGCATATTGGTAGGAGAAATTCTCGTCATGAATATAAAATGGCAGATCAGTCTTGCATCAATGCCACTTGTGAGGAAAAAGACCTTGGAGTAATAGTTGATGATGATCTGAGCTTTAAGAAGCACGTTAACTCTGTTGTAAACAAAGCAAATCAAACTGTGGGCATCATCAAACGTACTTTTAAATATCTCAAACCGGACCTTTTAATTACGCTGTACAAAAGCTTGGTTCGTCCTCGATTAGAGTACGCTAACTGCGTATGGAGCCCAAAGTTAGAAGGAGAAAAAGACAGGTTGGAGAGAGTTCAAAGAAGAGCAACCAAACTGGTGCCTAGTGTTGCGCACTTACCTTATCACAGCAGACTGGAAAGACTCGGGATACCCACCTTGGAATATCGACGTTCACGGGGAGATATGATCCAGGTTTTTAAGATTATCAAGAACTTTGACATTGTAGAACCCAACTTTTTATGCAGGCAGATCCATAAGCGCACGCGGAGTCACAGTCTTTCGCTGTACAAGAAGAGATATCGACTCAACTTACGTGGAAACTCGTTTGCATTGAGGGTGACTAACAATTGGAATGCCCTACCCGAGGAAGTAGTCAGTGCCAAAAATGTAAATACCTTCAAAAATAGATTAGATAAGCACTGGGGTAGGACAAGAGATAAATATTGGTATAAAGCAGGATGGTGACACCGGAGAGGAAAGAGTACCAGCATTCGGATGTTTGGAGGAGCTTATAAGTCTTGGACTTCAGCTCAAACAACAGGTATCCAGGTATCCAGGTATTAATTTAGGGTTCCTAATTCAGCAAATTGTTGACACTCGTTGCTCGAGTCCCCCGTTGAGCAGCACAGTGAGTCCAAGGTTGAAGAGCCCAAGATTAACAACAACAACAACAACGACAGAGACGTCTCAAAGCCCCCATGAAGTCATTCAACAATGAAGTCGAGGCTTGCTTCGATCTTTTCACCTCGTAATTATCACTTTTAAAAGTTGAAAGTCCAACCACCTCCATAAAAGACACTGGTTGGACAATTTCGACATCCCAAGGGCGTCGTTAGTGAAGCCGATCCGAAAAATCCTAAAGACGCCCTTGGTTCTCCCAGTTTTTTCTGGACGGCTTTGTGCGTACAAAGGGGTACCAAGACAAAGGAATCATACACGCGATTACAGAGAACTCATATTTACCAGTATAATTTAACCAAAAACCAAAAAGAGACTTACGAACTTGTACATATAGCGATTCTTATTTACTTCTATTTATATCTCCTACTAATCTCTCATTGTTATTTATTATTTATCTATTTATTTATTTATTTATTTATATATTTAGCGCTGGAAAAGATATTCAATAAACAAAGTAATGTACCGCGAAATTCGAATAAAACATTGAGTTGATGGGCCGCGAAATCCGAATGGGAAGCGGCCCTTAAACTACAATTTCAATCAATCAATTTCGACATCAAGTATCTCGATAACCGTCCACGAATAAGTTGACTGAACTATGCCACCATGGCATGCAAGCTAGCTGTCTACGAATTTTTCAACGAGGATAATATTATCAGTAGATCGCGGGATGAGCTCAACAATGATTCCTGGGACTTCGAATTCATATGCGAGTTGAAATGGCCACAGCGCAATACGATAGTTGTTCCAGCCAAAGTTTTGAGATTCAGTGGTAAGTACTGTAATAAATAAAATTATGTCATTCCGAGTGTTATTTATGTTCAATGTATCACTTGATATCTCATTTTTGTTTACCACTTTTTGGGACCGCAATGTTATAAGCTCCGGATCAACATTTAACATGGCTGGTATAGAATTCAGCCCCCCCCCCCCCTTTTTCAAATGTGCTCCACGGTTCCTGTAACCAATTCGATTCATAGCATGAATAAGAGGGGGATCACATTAAGCATGTTATTAAGATTAAGTTATGTGATACATGTATTTCACTATTTCAGACAAGCGTCCCGAGCTGAAGTCCATACTGGACAGACTTCTGGATGAAGAGGATATATCTTTTGGGACCGCAATGTTATGAGTCCTATCTTAGATAGCTCCGGTTCGACATTTAGCATGGCTGGTATAGAATTCAGCCCCCCCCCCCCCTTTCAAATTAAGCATGTTGTTAAGATTAAGTTATGTGATATTTCACTATTTCAGACAAGCGTCCCGAGCTGAAGTCCATACTGGACAGACTTCTAGATGGAGAGGATCTATCCGACATTACGAAATCTCTTGGTAGTCTGGGAAGAGAACAGAGAGGCAAACGAACGATATCCACAAGATAATCCTTCAGTTCCGAAGATGAGGTAATTCTATAGCAAGTGAAAAATCAGCTCAAATCAAGTTAAGCTATATGTAGTAAGCAGTGCCACCAAACGAAGTCTACAATTAAATTTGGCTGAGGGTCGCTGTTTGCGAAACCGCAAAAACATTGCGAAACTGATCAAATCACCAACGTGCTGAAAATGCCTCTGCACATATTTGTTTTTGATGACTGCAACAATCTGTTGTATCCACAAAGTTAATGAGTAACTTCCGCATAATTATAGATATATAACTTTCCTTCAATGGATGTGTTTTCGCCACCACACACCGCAGAAGAATTTCGATTGCGGAACTGGATAACTATCTGTATGTTTGATTTTCAGGGGCCGCGGAGCTAGGGGGGGGGGGTGTCAGTCCAACATTTAACTTGACCGGTATAGAGTTTAGCGAATATGTGTCAAGTTTGCAATATCTTTTAGATCAAATATATTTATTGTTTACAGATCAATAGCACAATCATACAATATTATACATATATGATCCCAATGAGGTAAATATGTTTTATGTACTAGAGAAAAACAATATTTGCCGAGGCAAAGGGTTTCCACACAAGAGGAAGTAACTCAAAATGTATATTGAGTAGATCACCTCCCTTGTCGTATCAACTCTTCCACTAGAAAGGGAAGCAACTATAGGTTTTACTCTCATAAATCATACTCATGTCATGGTTTCATTTAGAATATTTGTTTGGGGGCCTTTTGGAATATTTTCTTTGAAAAGAAGTGAAGCCAAATTACTCAAAATGTAGTGTATTTGAAAGAACTTGGAATATTTCAAAAGGAATAAAGAATTAATCATTTATTTTTTGTGAAAGGCCTACATGGATTCCTGTTTTTGTTTGACTTTATCCTTCTTGTCGACCAAAACTGAAATACAACCATCACCACTTCCTGCCTCATACATATTAGGTTTACAAATTCTTATGTTGATTCCTTTTCTTTTCCAGAGGTAATCCAGCAGTACCATCCCAGCAAGACGACATCTGATATCCATTACTACATGAGGGAGAAACTGAACAACTCGGCGAAGAATTTCATCAGGAAACAGAAAAAAGCTCAACAGTAGATATGTGATATGATACGGCTTATTATATAGCATTGGACACACCGGTTC
>JAVTVY010056432.1:0-30139 GCA_036873755.1 Hanleya hanleyi
AGGTAATCATCTCTCTGTGTTCTCTAGGATCTCTAGGCGGATTGGTGAAGAGTCTTCGTCTTGTACCCATGATTGTAGTTGTGAATAAATGGCAACATACTACGCGTTATTTATAGTCTAGGCGGCATGTGGTGGTGGGTGGTGGGTTTAAGATGGCGGCTGTGGTGGTGGGTGGTGGGTTTAAGATGGCGGCTTGTGGTGGTGGGTGGTGGGTTTAAGATGGCGGCCGGTGTGAGTGGGTGCAAGATGGTGGTATCTGCTAAAAAAATTTGTGTTTTATTTTTCCAACTTTAAAACGGGTCTCATTTTTTGCAATAAATGTGAGTTCACTGCAGCATGTTTATCGAAAAGAAAAAAAACTAGGAAATTTTTCCCATTTGACACCCATAGCTGTACTCACATTTTTGCCTGCACACTGTATAGTGCTGTGTTACCGTTGCCCAAGGATAAAAATTTCCTAGTTTTCTTTCGATAAACCAGCTACAATTTTTAGGGTCACATTATAAGGCTGTGAGCAACATACTTGACGTATTTTTACCCAGGAAAACTCATTTATTTCCAGTGTACCGGGTTTTCCACACTACCGCACCATAACGTTACACGTCTAAAAATCGATAAAATTATTAAAAATAGCGGCTTAGTCTAGCGCTACCCTGCTAAATTTTTAAATGCTACACCATGAGTTGCCTCAGTTCAACTTGAAATAAAATTTATACGTGCACTCGCATTTATTGCAAAATCACATCCGTTTAAAATTGGAAAAGAAACACAAAAATATTTTCTCCAGTGTAAGTGTAGACAAAAAAATATAACGATTTCGCTGCGGTCCGCGCCTTACACTATAAATAGCGCGCAGTATTTACTCATTTATTCACAATTATGCCAGTGTCTACTAGACGTGCAGAAGCTTTTCATTTGACCAGCCTGAGTGCACAGTCATGGAGTCATCCCTGGCTGAAATCATGGATATTGACATACCAGACTTCATCACAAATCATGATAATGAAGTACAACTGCTCGGCAACATCATTAATATGGTACATGACGAGCCATGGTTGGATGCTATAATGGAAGACTT
Source organism: Hanleya hanleyi (assembly GCA_036873755.1). Lineage (NCBI taxonomy): Eukaryota > Metazoa > Mollusca > Polyplacophora > Lepidopleurida > Hanleyidae > Hanleya > Hanleya hanleyi. Next base: position 1,079 of record JAVTVY010056432.1, read on the forward strand.
ATTTACACCTCAACCCCGGGACCACCCCCCAGCAGCCACACCGCATCTTAGAGACCCCCCAGCAGCCACACCGCATCTTAGTGACTTCCCAGCAGCGACACCGGATCTTACCCCAGTCGAATACCAATGTTTTGACGACATAGACCGCGTGTTAGAAACTATGTTGAAACAACAACAACAAAGCCTCCAAGCTAAAGAAAAAGCAGGAGAAATGGCACAAGAAGAAGAAGAAGAAGAAACAGAAACCGAAACCGAAACCGAAACAGACACAGAAGAAGAAGGAGAAGATGAGGAGAAGAGGAAAGATTTAAAAACCACAGTACCCGAAAAAAGGAAAGACGCCAGAAGCGGTATAAAAGACGCCAGAAGCGGTAGAAAAGACGCCAGAAGCGGTAGAAAAGACGCCAGAAGCAATAGAAATAGGCAAGAGGCAAGAAAAAACAGAAAAGACGCAAGAAAAAAGAGAATAAGAGAGAATACAAGAAAAATAAGCCAAAAAGAAAACGAAGACGTAATCCACTACGCTTCCGTAATAAGAACAACACTGGCATCCAACACAGAACACCAAGCAGCCTCCTATTTACACTGCGTGGAATGCTGTAACCACTTCGCTAAATACGCTATTTTCCCCTGTGGGCATCAAGCCTTGTGTGTAGCTTGTATACATCGACATGCCCAAATACCAGCGTGTGCGGACGCTTACAAACCCCTAGTGTGTGAATTCATAGCCTTGACATGGCCGGTGTGTACTGTGAGAAGACAACGCCAACAGCCCCCAACGACGTAATCGCTTACATATTCCAAAGGCCCTTTTCAGGGCCACCCCATCTTTCCGAAAGGGGAAACTTCTATAAAAAGCACCAAAAAATTAACACCAGCTCCCTTCACCCTCCCCCCCTATGAAAAAAAATTTTTAAATTTTTTTTTAACATTACAGCCCGAATAATAACGGACTGAAATTATTGAAACCAGCACAGGGGCTTGGGACTAGAAAGAGGGGGGGAGGGATTGTTTTTGTCGTTGGCGACCCTGTGCGACATGTTACTAATTTTACACATCGGTAAAAAGGAATAACATTACAGCCCGAATGATAACGGACTGAAATTATTGAAACCAGTACAGGGGCTTGGGACTAGAAAGAGGGGGAGAAATTTTTTTTAAAAAATTTAAAAAACAAAAAACAAAAAAAAACATCCCTCCTCTCTCCCTCTTTCTAGTCCCAAGCCCCTGTGCTGGTTCAAATAAATTTGCTGGTTCAAATAAATTTCAGTCCGTTATGATTCGGGCTGTAATGTTAATTACTGAGAAGTGTAAAATTAGTAACATGTCGCACAGGGTCGCCAACGACAAAAACATCCCCCTCCCTCCCTCTTTCTAGTCCCAAGCCCCTGTGCTGGTTTCAATAATTTCAGTCCGTTATGATTCGGACTGTAATGTTAATTACTGAGAAGTGTAAAATTAGTAACATGTCGCACAGGGTCGCCAACGACAAAAAAACATACCCCTCTCCCCTACCCTCTTTCTAGTCCCAAGCCCCTGTGCTGGTTCAAATAAATTTCAGTCCGTTATGATTCGGGCTGTAATATTAATTACTGAGAGAGAGAAAAAAACCTGTGTTTGTAAGTAAGAGATTGGTCCTGAAAAGGACCGTTAATATCGGGCAGGGATTGTTTTTTGGTGTTGCAGTTTGCTAATATTATAGAATAAAGAGGGATAATGTGGGACCTGTCATTTGAATTTGTGCCAAGTTAGAAGCTCTCTTTCGATAGCATTGGTTGGCCCTGAAAAGGGCCGTTAGAGTTCAATTTGTTCACCCTGTTTTCTTCAGGAGGGAGTTTTCTTGTCTACTCCCTTACATTTTGCTTACGGAGAAATAGCTGTATGGCGTCAGTGTATATCTGTATTGACCCTCTTCTTCTTCTTCGTGATCAGTAATGGGGAGGTCTTGCAGGAAATTGGCGGGAGCTATTGTGTGTTGGCCCTCTTCGTGGTTGCCCTCTTCGTGGTCAGTAATGGGGAGGTCTTCCACATAGCCCGGCTGGACTGATGGCTCTTGTTGTTGTTGTTGTTGTTGACGAGGGGCCAGCGGCGGAGGAGGGGGAGGGTGCATTTCTTCCTGCATGGTTCTTTGTAATAACTGCAACCATCCCTCCTCGCTGATGGTTCTCGATGAATTTATTAGCGCCCGCAGATTCTCCGCTGTTCCTCCCGATACGTCTTTGTTGTTTAGTAGTCGGTTACTCCACCCCGTAAATTCTGTCAACCAGAAATCCTTTATAGCTTCTAGCATCGCCTTCTTCTGCCGTCGTGTTATTCCACCCACTCGCCCGGAGGCCTTGGTTGTGGACATTTTGGCTGCTATACGGCGGTTCATTTTTCTTCTTCTATGTTGATGTGTTATCACGGCAGTGAAAGGTTTTGGAATGTCTCGCATCACGCTCCCCGCTGGCTTTAATAAAAATTGCGCGGACCGCAGCGAAATCGTTATATTTGTTTTGTCTACACTTACGCTGAAGAAAATATTTTTGTGTTTCTTTTCCAATTTTAAACTTGTGTGATTTTGCAATAAATGCGAGTGCACGTATAAATTTTATTTCAAGTTGAACTGAGGCAACTCATGGTGTAGCATTTAAAAATTTAGCAGGATAGCGCTAGACTAAGCCGCTATTTTTAATAATTTTATCGATTTTTAGACGTGTAACGTTATGGTGCGGTAGTGTGGAAAACCCGGTACACTGGAAATAAATGGGTTTTCCTGGGTAAAAATACGTCAAGTATGTTGCTCACAGCCTTATAATATCACCCTGAAAATTGTAGCTAGTTTATCGAAACAAAACTATAGAAAACTATAGAAAACTATAGAAAAAAATAGCCTCCGTTTCAGTGCAGGACCAACGTGCAGAGTTCCGAATCATTTTGGTGCGCTGTGGATGACGCCATCTAGCGGCCGTTACAGGCAGTGAGAATGGAATGTCTATCGGCTTGAGGGGTCATCTGCTAATAACCAATAGGCCGGTGAAGCATTTGGAGACGATTTCAATGTTGCCTTCTCGCCCACCTGTGAGCGAATTCTTAATTGTTACAGTCCAGGCACAAATGACACGCAGATGTAGCGTCGCAAATCAATGTTCTGAAGTATATTTATCTTGGAGCGAGCCTACAAAATTGCATTGTAATCTCAATTTAATTATTTTCTAGAACAGAGTACGGGTACGATACGATACGAATTTTATTACGATGAAATAACGGACTGAAATTATTGAACCAGCACTTTTACTCACGAGTCATTAGCAAGAATCGATATATACACATTTGCCTGGTCGGTGTTTTGTCATTCACCACTATGGCAGCGCACGGAATGGAGCTTGCCTTCTTCCAACTCACGTCTGACGTCATTCTCATCGTCTATGACCATGAACTGCAGCTCATCGAAGAACATCCCCGAGATCCCCCGGGTAAAATTTAAGGGGTCTCAAGGTCATCTGGCGATCACGTGATCAAGGCATGTACTGACATGTTCTGGATTGCATCAGCATTGGCTGGGTGCCAAGTGTTGACCACTATAGGTCTGGCAACCTTTGGCCTTTGTATTCCTCCGCGGTGATGCGGTCTGGCGGTGATGCGGTCGCGGAAGAAAGCTTCCGCGGAGGAAAAGTAGTCCCTAGACTACAAATACGCTGCATGGTCCGATTGGGGCGAGTGAGGCTCTTTTCAGTCATGTCATGGGTGTTTTCACAGAATAAATGCCATGCGGAGGATGGGTACTAGTATTTCGCTGACGTCCTAGTAATAAACATAATCTATAGGTGTTGTACCATGTTAATAGGATCAGTCTAGCATCTGTACCACCCTAGGGTCGAGTGTTTATTGTCCCGTGTATCTCCGCAAGAAAACAACAAACAAAATGGCGGCTCCAGGATGGTGTGGGGATGCCCTTTCCATATCACGGCGTCGACCGTAGCGCCATCTGCACACATTGACGCAAGGGAGACAACTCGTGTAGCCTAAGGGTATGAAAATAGCCGTGTTGGAGCTAGGGGAGTTACTACTGGTCCAATGGGGTCGAGTGAGGTATCCATGTGAAGCTTAGGTGAAGGGGCATCTGATGGGGTGGGTGTGGGGTTGAACTAGCGTCATTCTGCGCATGCGCGGTGGCCCAAGGGTATGGAAATAGCCGTGTTGGAGCTAGGGGAGTTACTACTGGTCCAGTGGGGTCGAGTGAGGTATCAAAGTGAAGCCTAGGTGAGGGGGCATCTGACTGGACTAGTGGGTTTGAACTAGCGTCATTCTGCGCATGCGCGGTGGCCCAAGGGTCTGGAAATAGCCGTGTTGGGAGCTAGCGAAGCCAATAATGGTCCAGTGGGGTCATATGAGGTATCAAAGTAAAGCTTAGGTGAAGGGGCATCTGACTGGACTAGTGCGTTGACATCGCGTCATTCTGCGCATGCGCGGTGGCCCAAGGGTATGGAAATAGCCGTGTTGGGAGCTAGGGGAGCCACTAATAGTCCAGTGGGGTCATATGAGGTATCCATGTGAAGCATTCGTGAAGGAGCATCTGACTGGACTAGTGGGGTTGAACTAGCATCATTCTGCGCATGCGCGATGGCCCAAGGGTATGGAAATAGCCGTGTTGGAGCTAGGGGAGTTACTACTGGTCCAGTGGGGTCGAGTGAGGTATCAAAGTGAAGCCTAGGTGAAGGGGCATCTGACTGGACTAGTGGGGTTGAACTATCGGCATTCTGCGCATGCGCATAGACGTTTTGGGATGTAGGGGAGTCCCTAATGGTGCAATGGGGTCGAGTGAGGTATCCAAGTGAATGGACGGCCTCTCGTTTTAATGTGCATGCTCCATTTCTCTGGTTAACTTAAAATGCACTGCGCGCAGGCCACTTGTTTTTTTTATTATCACGTTATTGTTATGACGTTGTTGTTCTGACGTTCATTGATGTTGAATAAAAATTGATGAAAAAACACAAAAAATGATGGGGGTTTGACTTCTGTTTTTTTTTTTTAAGTCCACAAGAAGGTATAGAATAGGTACAAATAGAATAGTAGTGGTGGTAGGATTAAGGTACAAAAAAGTTCTGTCAGGAGTAGGATTCGAACCTACGTACGGCAATGCCGACCAGCACGTAATACCGGCGCCTTAGACCACTCGGCCATCCTGACTTTTACATTTGTGTATCAACAGTTATAGTTCGACATTGTTCACAAGTCCAAGTAAGTGGTGCTCACACCATCGGCCAACACTTTTCGTTTCGGGTAAAAGAAAGTAAAGGCATCTCGTTGCTGAATGTACGTCCGCATCTGGTGGTCCACCACCCGAAATCCTCGGTTAGTGCCACTGGCACTGGCCTGGCTTTGCAGCACGTTCAAGTACAAGGCTTTGTCGATGTTGGGATCGCGCCGGCTCACCCCTTTGCAGCTAAACTTATTTTCGTCTCCTCCGTAACAGTAATACGTCTTGGAGGAGAGACCAATCATAGCATCCCCACTCCACTCCAGCTTGAACAGGCCCGGCGTACGCTTATCGTACTGGTAATGGTCACGTCGAGGTAGCCACTGGTCGCGTTCCGCTTCATACTGGGTACGTAACTCCGGTTTCACCAGGGACTCCCAATCCGCATTAGAGACGGCCATGTAGGCCGAGTCCGTATCCATCTCCATAAGTTGCCAGTCTGAGGGATTAAAATACTCACCCATGAAATCATACAGAAACTGCAGCATCCTCAGCTTGGCCACCTGATATACCATACATCCAATCTGCAGGGGTAGGTTGTAACGGATAGTCTTCTTGGCTGAAGTGACTTCATAGGTGTCGTCATCGATAACCTCCACGGAGCGAAACAGAGGAGAATTCATTTTTTTGCGGGCTTGGGCAGTAGTACAAATGTTCACGTTGACGTGCTTATCCTGGTTCGTGACCGTTTTTCCATAATAACCATTGCCCGTCAACTTCCAACATTCACCGATGATGGCCTCACTCGGGTATTCATCACCTTGACGACGGGCCGACGTCACGATGTCGGCATTCTCCGCAAAACAAGCGTCGGGTACGTACTGTATCACTTGATATATTTGGGTAATTTCCAAACCGTGGTTCATGTACCACTGCAGTAAGGGAGTGCCCAGCAAGATTTTCTGGGCCCACATACTACCAATCAACATCCGTCGAGGTTGAGGCAAACACTCGTGTTGCTCCGCATAGGTCCTCATGGTGTCCCCAATATCACCCCGACCCACCAGCGTGTTCTTAAAGATGGGAGGGCACTGGGCGAAGAGAGGCTTGAGAGTGTCGGGAACATGCAAATCACATTCGACAAAGCCGTAGAGGTCCCCCGAACGAATGGCGTCGAACATCTGTGGCAGACTCAGAAGTCGTCGACGACTCAAGGGGTACTCGCGCTCTTTTAGGAAACGTCGTAAATGGGGCAGGGCCTGGCACATCGTGTGAAATTCACACTCCCACATTTCAATCAGATGGTATCCTCTCTCTTTCGCATAATCACCGTTCTCCACCACTTCTTTCCGTAATTCTTCCGGTGTTTTTCCACGTCGTTCGTTGAAGCGTCCAGCGCTGAAATGGCATCCGTGGCCGTGCCAATAGCAACCGTAAAATTGGAATACGGTGGGTGTGCTACCCACCAGGGCAAACCCATCGACGGGAAGTCGACGATCTCCTATGCGCTTCTCTGTGGCGTTGGTTTGGTGTCGTATATAAATTGCCCGTCGATAGGCTTCCCAATCCAACCACTGATCAGCCAGATGCTTGTAGGGTGTACGTTGCGGTGTAAAATGCCGATCTTCCGCCAACCAACGTGTATAATGGCCACTGGGCATAGGTTGGGCCAGCGACCACAGGTACAAGGCATTCGCATCGAATCCGATGATCTTAGCACAGGGTTTTCCACTGGGGAGAATAGTGACGTCCTTCTCGTGATAACGGTGAAAAATAAGACTCGGTCCGCCGACAATGTTCTGCTTTAGACAATCATGCATGTCTGCGTCTTTTTGCTGTATCAGCGAGAAGTACGTAGCACACTCTTGAAAAAGATGGCGAAGCGCCAGACCCGGTAAACTCAAGCACTCCTTGAAGATATCGACGTGCATTTGGCGACGAAAGAGTTGCACCATTTTCTCGGCCGCTTCCAGGAAAGGAACCACATCTAGGTTATTATACCATATCAGGAAATCTCGCAAGGTGTGCATATGTTGATCGTTCCATACCTGCTGTAGTTCACGGTACGTGTCTTCCGGACATTCCACTTGCTTCAAATCATCAAAGAAGGCGTCCCGGGGTGGCAACTGTGTTTCCTGCAAACGGTCGAGCGTTGATATATACGTGTAAGGGAATCTCCCTTTGGTTTGTGCACAGTTATACGCCTTGACCCACTGATCATAGCTACAATTAGGAGCTAAGTAGTTCCGTACATCCAGGAAATGCAGTGATGTGGTAGTGAGGGCCATATGATTATTGATCTTCTTGATCACGGACTTGAGGGTATTCGACTGGGCCAAGTAGGGGTAAAGAAATTCCTTCACCATGTTCAAATCATAGCGTCCCGAATTGAAACCTAGCACCGGTAACTGGCCTAGAAGAAGAAGCGCACTTTCAATTTCTCCGCATACGGTTTCGGTAAAGGCACATCCTGCGACTGCAGGAGCTGCGACTCGGGCTGCGACTCGGGCTCCGACTCGGACTCGGACTCTTCATCGTCACTAAACGCTACACCCGGTATAGGAATCCGATCGTCCAGCTGGTCCAGTACGTGCTGGAACTTGGACACCAATAGTTCTGTACTAGCCGCACTGACTTCCTCTAAATACTCCATCATGCGGATGATCAACTCATGGGAATCCCCCGTGGACACGAAACATACCCGTGCAGCGTCATAGCCAGGTACGTTGCTGGAAATACTGACACTCAGAGGAATATGGCGCTGCGTCCACTGCGTTTTCGCTGAAAACATGTCCATGGGCTCCAACAGGGCCTCAAAATCGTAACACGCCCGGTAGGGAAAATAACGATCCACCTCCGGTATGATCACACCCTCATCGGCCAGTTCCTGGAAAATAGTAGGCGTATTATGAAAAACACCACCCGGATATACTCGCTTGACACTGTTGTCACAGATTTTCTGGTGGCGATGTAAGTCGGTGGAACGGTGAAACACCCGATGGCATTGGGCACAACTGAAAGACTGAGCGTACTGACTCATATTGTTGATCAGCGAAAAATGACTCACGCCATTGTCGTCGAACACATTGACTTTCATTGTAGCAGCATACCGTTCTGTTGAACGACGAACCAATTCAGCCACAAATGTATCCTCCTCGCATCGTAATCGGTATACAAAGATATTGATGTTGAACAGTGTTTCCACGTCATCCAAATTCTTGAACGGAACTCCACGGAAGTGCCGCTTATCCAAGTCTTGCTGCTGTAAATACTGTTCCCAATAGTCATTGGCCACTCTGTCACAACGCTTGGGGTTACACTCGTCCACATGCACGGCCAAACACCGAAACAGACATTTCCGGTCTTTGTAGGGCCCATGTGTCCCTCCTGTTAATGCATACAGGCCTTTTCGACGAAGCAACCAAGGGGGTAGTAGTACAGGAGCACCGATAGGATGATCTCTCATTTTCGTGACGAAAAATGTGACGTTGGTCACCATTTCCACAAGCCATTGGGTATTGGGGCGTTGCAACCGGGCCCATTCCAATGGATCCAACGTAGTCAGTTGGTCGAGGAGTGGCTCCAGAGAAATCGCATCCGTCACCGTGAACGGCTGATCAAACACATAGGTATTATTGCTGGGATAATAATACCGCACCTGGTCCGTCTCCTTGTGCCGTAAAATGTACCCGAATGTAATATTCAACTTGAACGCTGTCACCTGATCTGTGAAAATGTTCTCGGCATAGGTAGACAAATACGTGAGGTCCTGCAGTCGATAGTTATACAAGTCCAATAGACGACGGTCACGGTGAAAACAATGGCGTATGGTAGCCCAATGACGTCGATAAATGTCCCTGACACGCTCGTCTTCAGCCAAGACTTCAACCGGAGGTGCTGCTGGGTCCCAGGGAAAATCTTCTCCACGTCTCATGCTTTCGTCTCATACAAGCGAATAGGCAAGCAGGCAGGCAGGCAAGCAGGCAGGCAGGCAGGCAGGCTGGTCACGTGAGTCAGGTAGGTAGTGCAATGAATACACCCCTAAAAATCGCCTCCTTTTATACGTTTTTCTACAATCCGCCATCTTAAACCCACCACCCACCACCACCACCAGCCGCCATCTTAAACCCACCACCCACCACCACCACCAGCCGCCATCTTAAACCCACCACCCACCACCACCACCAGCCGCCATCTTAAACCCACCACCCACCACCACCACCAGCCGCCATCTTAAACCCACCACCCACCACCCACCACCACCACCAGCCGCCATCTTAAACCCACCACCCACCACCACAGCCGCCATCTTAAACCCACCACCCACCACCCACCACCACAGCCGCCATCTTAAACCCACCACCCACCACCCACCACCACACATGACCCCATGTGACACAATACTCGCTTCTGATTGGCTGTCGCGTGACGTCACAGAGGTCATATGCAAATTTCTGAGGTCAATGAGACTCTATTTACGCTTTGTATACTACTTTCCCTCACTATAGTGTTTTATTTCGGAGGATACAAGCTCAATAAAACCTTTCCAGTGAGTAATATTTTAATCAGAATAAAATTGTGCGTGCCAACACGAGCAGCTAACTTATTGAAAGTTGCGTTCGCCAGTACTTCTACAGTAGTACTGGTGAGTTGCAACAATTTTCCTCGATAATTTGTCACAATTCAACATTTTTATTCGTTTTTTCGATGGAAACCCGCAATTAAATGCCGGTTCACGCATGCGCTCTAACAAAAAGGCGTAAGCACTTAGCTTTAGTTCAGCGCACGCTGTAACATTTCTTCCACGCGTGTCCAAAATTATCAAACACGTTGGATATTTGCCTTTGGGACACGAATGATCAAAAACTTTCATAAAGTTGCTCGCACACGGAAGCTATCTGCTTACGCCATCGTGCACGAATGAAATCTGGATAAGCAGATAGCTTCAGTGTGCGCCGGGCTTTACCGTTGAATAAATGTCATGTACCACGGCAGAGCGTTGAACATGACATTTGTTCCACATCTGGAACATCTGCCGGACCAAGAGTTGCCTCCCATAGTGTGCGCCAACATATATACTCCCCATAGGCCCGCAAAACAAGAGTTTTGGGGGGTGTGGACGGTGGTATTATAGTGAAGTGTATACAACCCCATGTTTTATATAAATCCACATCAAGGTGTGAAACGGACTTTGGGTGAATCGAGAAATAAACGGTTTACCGGCAAACAAAATACATCAGCATAGTCTACAAGTATCACTTTATATATTCCCGTCGTCAAATTAGTAAATTTGTGCAATTTTTACCTTTGCCGGGCGATTCAAATTCCAACGTAACTGTCCATCCATCTAGGAACAGTTAGATTATGGCGGGCTTCGTTCTCAATTCTGACTTTGGGTGAATCGAGAAATAAACGGTTTACCGCCAAACAAAATACATCAGCATATTCTACAAGTATCACTTTATATATTCCCGTCGTCAAATTAGTAAATTTGTGCAATTTTTTACCTTTGCCGGGCGATTCAAAATCCAACGTAAGTGTCCATCCATCTAGGAACAGTTAGATTATGGCGGGCTTCGTTCTCAATTCTGATTGGTCAGTCGAGACACGCCTCCGGCAAGAGATGTCACGCACTGATCAGCTGTCGCGACTGACCAATCAGAATTGAGAACGAAGCCCGCCATAATCTAACTGTTCCTAGGTGGATGGACAGTTACGCTGGATTTTGAATCGCCCGGCAAAGGTAAAAAAATGCACAAATTTACTAATTTGACGACGGGAATATATAAAGTGATACTTGTAGAATATGCTGATGCATTTTGTTTGGTGGTAAACCGTTTCTTTCTCGATTCACCCAAAGTCCGTTTCACACCTTGATGTGGATTTATATAAAGCATGGGGTTATATATAGAGAACCCATATTTCGACACTTCACCCTAATACCACCGCCCCCCCCCCCCATATTTCGACACTTCACCCTAATACCACGGCCCCCCCCCCAAGAAAAACTCTTGTTTTGCGGGCCTGTGTACTCCCTGAAACGAAGATTGATGTGTATACGTCGGCCCGTTGGCATTACTGAATGTTATTTGGTAATCGACTGAAATAAATTTGGCATCTTTTGAAAACGTTACTCATCCAAATTATGCGATTGAGTCGACAAACAAGCCGAGGTCGAACAGTCGTTCTTGACACGGCGTTTTGAAATCAACAACGGTCGCGCAGTGTTGAATACGATATGGTTATTTCATCGTACCATCCTCATTCACATGATTATAAAGTCCCCATTCTATTCAAATAGGACATTCGGTATAATAAAACAACTATTGCATGTAATATAGAGTGGAGCATCACGATTTGTCAGCTCTCGACAAGTGATGTGCAACTCGCACTGCGTGCTCGTTGTACATCACTTGTCTCGAGCTGACAAATTGTGATGTCCCACTCTATAACATGCAGTAATTGTATAATATCAGATGTGGCCGAAGCCAAGTGGAACATGGTCATATATTTTGTGGTTAACCCTATCTGGAGGGCTAATTGAGCTGAGTTTGTGGGTAGGACTCTAGAAGGTTAAAACTTTCCCACGCTATACAGTTGGGTCAAGCTCTGCCCCAAAATGTACAAATTAATCTGAGATGACCGATCAGCTAGCGTCACAGACACGTCATAATCCAAAAGGCATTTTGTTGTCGATATTTCGAGTCGATTATCCATTTTTTTTTCTTCCGATTTTTCTCTGCTAAATTTATCCAGAAAATTGAAAAATAATTTACAAAGAAATGAAAAAAACATTGAAGTTTCTCGGTTGGACTATCATGACAACAATGTTGGCTTTACATATGATGCTTTCTCTGGAGGTATGTGTCAAAAGACTCAAATACCCACGCAACCATACCTTCTCCACACGCCATTCTATTCTATTATACTATAACTTTTCAAAATAAGATACATGTAAGTCTGGGGCTGTTTAAATGATACTTGTAGCACGAACGCTTGTTAAGTTAAAAATTACTAGCATAAAATAAAAGTTTCTTGGAAATCTATGAGGTTTTTTTCCGAATGTTTATTGCAAGTATTCTTCTGCCAAGGCACATGAAATCAATATAATTAAACTGCCTTTGTATGTGGGGAATTGCCATGGCTGTGGGGATGAAAGGACATGAAGCTGACATATGAAACTTCAGAACGAATCTTTCTAATAGTAAAGAAGAGCTACTTTCTTGTTGCTGATCATGCTAGGAATACGTAGATTGCAAACGAATGGAAAAAGTAACTCATGAACCGAATCTGATACAGATGCAGACAAAATGCATCAAGCAACTGTTTTTGAAACAATCTGGTCGCTATATAGCTGAAATATTGCTGAACGCGACATTAAACCTTACTCCTCTCTCTCTCTCTCTCTCTCTCTCTCTCTCTCTCTCTCCTTGAAACAACATGCTACACGAAAAATGGTTGGAGGAAAAGTGATAATTATTCCAATAGCTGAGTTATATCAATTAAATAATATATCTTGGTAAATAAGATTGATGTAGAGACACTATACGATCTCGGAGTCTCAGTTTAGACAAAAATGTTTTCCCAATTTACCTGTCTTTTGTGCATACTGGTTTGCCAGGATTGGACGGAGGGCATTTTCATAGGTTCGACCAGACGAGCAAGTATAGCCACGGAATTCCTTTTCGGATGCAATCTTTACTCGTTTCAGTAACATATTTGATTTCTTCGATTAACCCATTAGTGATATCCTGCTAAAGATCCATTTAACCACAAACAAAACGGCAGCCTATCACTTACAACTACATGTATACACAGTGTATGTTTGTGAGTATAATCGTCTCATTAAAATGGCAATTCAGATAGTCTGATCCGTGTTTGAGAATAAAGGCACAGTTTCAGCGACTGTAATTTATTGCACTGATATTAGAAACGACATATCCCTTGATACCTTCTCCAGTTGTGGTGCTAATGTTCACAATCAGAATGGACTTAGAGTAAATTCCATTTAAAATATGGCGACGGATTGGTACCCTGATGTAATAGGTGTGGGTATTTTCCCGATAGGGAGCGTGCTATGACGTAACATATATGTATCGACAAAACTAGTTCTCGCCATTGTGCACGAGAAGGTGAAGAATTTCTACTTCAGCCCCAACGCGGTGCAGATGTTTTCTGATCCTGGTTTTCGTTAGCTTTAGTTTACAGTTTAACTGTTTTTTTTCACCATGCCTGATACATAAAAAAAATTATCGGAAGATAATCAGAGTGAAGTAAAAAATGGTGAGAATGATGGTGCATGTCTTGATTTTAAAAGCTGGTGTGAGAACAATTAACTTTCGTCCGCCACTGCTTCAGCCTTGATTGCTAACTAAAGCCCTAAACGATGGAAGACGTGTTTGGCAACTTGTCCTTCGGGCAACGCCTTTTAATGAACGATGCAACGATAAGAGTTCAATCGCACGACAGACCGCGCAAAACAGCTGATCGTGAAGGGTCAAGGTCGCAATGTCGGAGACAGAAGACGAAATTTTCCGAGTAGCAATGATAGTAACCAAGATCACGTAGCTTCACAAGCGGACCAGGGAAGCGGTCAACATTATGCGAAAGATATTCTTTCTATGTTGCGCAACGTTTGTAGGCCAGCCACAGAGCCTTTTATCAAAACTGCATCACCCCTGGTATCGATCGCGTGGCCAGCCAGGATAATGGATATAGAAAGGTATGTTTGATCTCATTTCTAGACTCTCTATATTACAGCAAACTAGATTGTCTACTCCATAAAGAGAAGCAAGGGACTATATATCTATTGCACTTACCCTTTGCCACAGCCCAGATAAGACGCCGTTAAATTTTGTGGACATGGAACCATTTGAACTCCAAGTAAAAAATAGCAAAATTCCTTACCATCAACTGAACCACACTCGATACATATAAGGGTCTTGCAAAATTTTACAAGACCTGATGCAAAGACCGCTACCCTACAGATAATTTTACAGTATTTGGACTTAATAATTAAAGTGGCCACATTTAACCAGAGACTGAGTGGCAATTCGTCTTGAACATGCAGTACAGACATCGACATCGGGAGATAACTTTGCATGGGGAACGACAAAAGGCACCCAATTAAAATACCACGTTTCGAAATACACAAGCTACGCGGTAAGTCGTATGAAAATAAGTCGAAATCAAGATAAAGACTTCTGTTCTGTGTGATTAGGGACGTTTTTTTTCTATTATTCAACCAGCTCCAGTGTGTGTTCCAAACTAGCTGTCAGTTATAAGCTGGAAATTATACTGTGGTTGCCTCCACCCCCCACCCACACCAATAATTGGCGCTTTAATTTAGAGGCGTTAAGTCAGGTCGTGGTGGGAATTACCAAGTTACCTCCACACAAGCAACTGTAGCCGAAATATGAGTACAGTCAACATCTAGCGGTCAACATGGTTTATTCTCGACTTGAATATGGACGCACTTTTACCAGACATGACGATATGAGGAGGGCAACAAAATAATATATATATGGATTCGACGAGACCGATGTTCCATCCACCCGTACACCGAAAATATCATGTCTCTACTACTCCCCGCCTTCCTATGCACACCTCGGAGGCTGCCCTTTCTCCACTACTGTCTAACTACGCATGCTCGCGTCACTCCAGTCTGATTCTACTCGACAAAAACACTAGGTACGACACAGCATAAACTCGATCAATAGCTCCCCTACATCCAAATACTTTGCTCCACAATAAAATTACCCACATTTTCTCTCCAAGAATAGACTGCCCCACCCCATCTACACTCCTCTCGAATGCGCATGTACACAATGACGCCACCGATCAAAGTATTAATGTTAATCTTCCCAACGAGAGCTTCGATATAATACCACAAACAACTCATTTGGACCACGGATGGCTCTGCTATTTTTTTGGCGACAGTTCCTGTAAAGTTCATTCCCGGTCACGTGATCAAAATGACCAGAAATGACCTCACAAATGTCACCTCTGGTCGGAATACTCCCACAACTCACACAGGTCAAATACCCCATATCTATGGTGTTCTATTTGTGCCAATTTGATGTCGCGCGTCGACTTGCAAAAGTCGACGCACGACGCGCGACGCGAAAAGTCGACGTCGTGTTTTGAAACGCGACGTCGCCCTTTTCGTCGTGCGTCGCGCGTCGACTTTTACAATGTTAAAGAGATAGGCCAAAACTCGACGTCGTGTTTCAAAAGTCGACGTCGCCTTTTGGCCTATCTCTTGGCATTGTAAAAGTCGACGCGCGACGCGCGACGCGCGACGCGCGACGGAGAAGGCGACGTCGCCTTTCAAAACGCGACGTCGACTTTTCGCGTCGCCTTTTTGAAGAATCAAATCTCGACGCACGACGCGCGACGGAAAAAGTCGACGTCGCGTTTTAAAAGGCGACGTCGCCTTCTCCGTCGCTCGTCGTGCGTCGGGTTTTATAATGTTAAAGAGATAGGCCAAAACTCGACGTCGACTTTTGCCCTATCTCCTAACATTGTATCAGCCGACGCGCGACGGAGAGGGCGACGTCGCCTTTCAAAACGCGACGTCGACTTTTTCCGTCGCGCGTCGACTTTTAAAACGGACATTCGCGTCGCGCGTCGCCTTTTGGTTTACAAAAGTGCGCATGTCTGGGGAGCATGTATTACTATAATGTTCACAGCTGTGATTTTCGATTCTTGTAGCTCCTGACCGGTGTTGGTAATTTGGTTGCAAGATAGCAAGAATGACAAGATATTTCGCATGCATGGAGACTATGGACAACATGATAATATATTTGTATCGCTGTCTGAAATGTTTTTTTTGCTGATTAATTTTCGAACACTGGTACCTGTATTCCACAAAATGCACACCCCTCAATCGAGAGGACAATTCGCATCTATTAGCTTGTCAATGTGTTACTATTTCGCCGGATTAATACGTAAATTAAATTCAAGTTTCCAATAATGAACAAAAGCGTATGTAAGTAACTATTTTGCAGGATTAACAGTAACGATTGGAAAACAGAGGGAAAATAATTAATCGCTTGTGTAGCTCAATGAAACTGTGAGATCTTACATTCTGGAGACATCCTGATGAATGTCTCCTGATAAAACGCGCTACGTTGCATTTTATCTCGAATCATACGACCCTTTTTAATAGTAAGGCTTTGTTTTCTGCCATTTTAGACTAGTGACTATATGCTGTCAAAGTAAAGGCGGGGGGTGGGGTCATTTTACTTTCGTTTTCGGCCGGAAAACAGTAAGATCCCACATTTCTTTTGAGCTACACAAGCTATTAATTAGTTTTTCTCTGTTTTCCAGTCGTTACTGCATGTTACTCCTGCAAGACTATTACTTACATAAGCTTTTGGTTCATTATTGGAAACTTGAATTTATTTTACGTATTAATCCGGCGAAATATGAACCCATTGACAAGCTAATAGATGCGTATTGTCCTCGCGATGGAGGGGTGTGCATTTTGTGGAACACAGGTACCAGTGTTCGAAAATTAATCAGCAATATAACATATCTGACAGCGAAACAAATAAATTATGTGGTACATAGTCTCCATGTATGTTAAATATCTTGCCATTCTTGCTTTGTTGCAGTAAATTCTCAGCAAATTACCAACACCGGTCAGAAGCTACAAGGATCGGAAATCGCAGATGTGAACTTTTTTTTTTTTTTTTTTTTTTTCGTTCGCAATTGACACCCCAAATCACAATACAACAAAACAATACGAGACAGAACAAGACTATATGTTAGCATACAATACAATAAAATGCAAAATAATACCATACATTACAATATTGTACAATATTACAATTCAACATATTACAAAACAATACAATTCTAAATAATACCATACCATACCATACAGTACGGTGAAATATACCATAATACAACACATCACAGTACAAACACACATACACCTTTACATAAAAGAAGAAAGTTAACAAAGATTGTGAGTTTTATATAATACGTTTGTACAACGTATAGTGCCAAACTTCAATCGATAATTTGATTGATAATTTATTGTGTCTCGTGAACAATATGGAATACATGCTCCCCAGACATGCGCACTTTTGTAAACCAAAAGGCGACGACGACTTTTTAAAAGTCGACGCGCGACGGAAAAAGTCGACGTCGCGTTTTGAAAGGCGACGTCGCCCTCTCCGTCGCGCGTCGACTTTTACAATGTTAGGAGATAGGGCAAAAGTCGCGCGACGGAAAGGGCGACGTCGCGTTTCAAAACACGACGTCGACTTTTCGCGTCGCGCGTCGTGCATCGACTTTTGCAAGTCGACGCGCGAGATCAAATTGGCACAAATAGAACACCATACATATCACCTTTCCCCTACTACCGACTTCATCTGTCTCTGTATCTCTCTCTCGTACTGAGATTATAGTCCATATAACTATATAACTGTTGTATACATATTTACCCATAGGTGTACAGTTATAAATCACGTGAATGTAACTCTAGATACTTCCCTTTGTGATTATGAATTCAGGTGGGTCACTATTCTTATCTCACTCTTTTGCCACGCGATTTTTTCGTTCGATACCAGACAATGATTATGAAAATAACGGACTTTAGAGGTATTAAATCTTACCTGGGGGGGGGTCGTGTAGTTTGTGATGAAGTGATGCAAACAAAACAGTTGAAAATATATGGTCCACTTTTCAAGCTAGGGTCGGCAACTTGTAAGGGCGTGAAGAACTACAAAGTGCGGCTAACGTCACGCCAGATTCGTCATGCCAGAGCTGAGGGAGGAAATACAGATACTGGATTAGAAATATGTAGCTCTCCATATATACTTTTATCCTGACTCACATAAGGTGCGGTTTGAGGTATGCTCAAATAATGGAGTACAAATTGCACGACCGTGAATTTGTATATCTCAAAGTTTGAGGTGAAAGCACCTTTTACTGCCTTCTGTACTCTCTAAAATAATTGGATTGAAATTCAATCTATCAGATTGGAATTAGTGACCAATCTCTTATTGTATTGAAAATATTCAATCTAATAGACTGAAAACGATAAAATGAATCTGTTGTAGGCACAAAATTTAATCTAATAGATTGAAATTTTCAATCTAATAGATGGAACATTCAATCGAATAGATTGGTCACTAATTCCAATCTGATAGATTGAATTTTCAATCTAATTATTTTAGAGAGTAAGCATTCAAAGATCGACCAGAACCAGAACAGCATTTGGTCCACAGCCTCCTATTGAATCACAGATTATTGTGTATAAAACTCGTTGTGATTCTCGTCGATCACCTTATGCTTACAAAGAGAAATAGGGAATTTCATATCAAAATGAGCCATTTTGCATAAATATGCTACTATCCGGCCTGCTGTTCGAGAAGCATAATACGGAATGCCTTCTGGTCATTCCAGGTATACATACAACATAATGCTGTAGTTCATGCTAATAGATAAATTTCTTTCATATGTACTATTTCATTTTTGGCACATCAATCGCACCTAATGAGGGATAAAATCTTGCTAAACTCTCGCCTAATCCGAATAGGGCGAGAAGGCCAGAAGTCACCTAATGAGGGATAAAATCTTGCTCGCCTTCTCACCTAATCCAAATAGGGCGAGAAGGCCAGAAGTCGCGAATGCGAGAATGGACGGATTCTCGCGTTCGTGACTTCTCGCCTTCTCGTCCTTTTCAAGAAAGACGAGAAGTCGAGAATGCGAGAATGGACGGATTCTCGCGTTCGCGAATCTCGTCTTCTCGTCCTTGTAAAAAAAGGGCGAGAAGTCGAGAATGCGCGAATGGACGGATTCTCGGGTTCGCGACTTCTCGCCTTCTCGCCCTTTTCAAGAAAGGCGAGAATGCGAGCATACGAGAATGGACAGATTCTCGCGTTCGCGACTTCTCGCCAGAGTTGGCGAGAAGTCGAGAAAGATCTCGACTTCTCGCCTCGCAATCTCAACTTCTCGCCTCGCGTTCTCGACTTCTCGCCTCGCAATCTCGACTTCTCGCCTCGCGTTCTCGACTTCTCGCCTCGCATACTCGACTTCTCGTCTCGCGTTCTCGTCTTCTCACCTCGTGTTCTCGACTTCTCGAGTCAGCAAAATACAGGGCGAGTATGCGAGAAGGCAAGTGGCCGCTACCGTCTTCCATTTTAAACAGTTATATCCATAATGTAGCAGATTTATCGAGGTGGAATCCGCGACATTTTGGCATGGGATACTTCCGCACAAAGTGAAGGGTACGACATTTCCGTAGGCGACATTGCGGAAACTTTTGTTTCACATCTGCAGATAGTTTAAGCCCCTCTGTATCGCCATTTTTAACAGCTCCAAGCTGGTATCAACACTGTCATGAACATGAATGAAGCGAAGATATACTTATCACTGCCTACATAGTTTCAAAGCGGGTACTCCAGGCTTTCGATCAAGATATAGTACGATGAAAATATTTATTTACAAATTCTTTATTTTTGTATACCAATGACAGGTAATCATTGAATTATATCTCTATCGGTACTAAAGTACCGGTACGGTACAGAGAGGGTTAACAGGAGGTGTCATAAATGGGTAAAACATTATGTTTTAAGATATACGCAAATAATTGTATAAACATATTTGGAAAATTTTACTGAGCTATATATACATTGCATGTCTAAATTGTGCATTTGTCTTTTCTAATGTGTTAACTAATTTGGTCAATTTTGGCTGAACTTGGCATGTGAATAACCAGGACAAACTATTTGGTTACCCATGGGGCTAGGGCGTTGAAATTTACTAAACTAAAATCATGTCAGTGACGTCATCCTCCCGTAAGAAAAAATATCCGACCTGTTTTGAGTAGATCAGCTATCTGCCATGGTACGACCTATACACTGAAAAAAATACCTGAATTCTCCAAAGAAAGTTAGAAAGAAAATGAAGAATATTTAGTTTCATCAAAATAAAATACTTCGATGTCATTTTATGCAAGAAACCTGGGCCAATATAGAGAGAAAATACAAAAAACTTGAGTTTCTGACCACACCTCATGTTCGCCATTCTGGATTTGCCACATGATCCTCTGCATTCAAGATCAAACAAATAATCTCAAAATGACCCCAATAAGATTTACGGAAAAGTCAGAAAGTTTTAGCCTCATCACCTGTTTTGTTCCGGGGTTACGATCAAAAGTTTGGCTGTGGAGTAAAACTAGGATAGATAGGGTTAAAAGTCAACATTAGCGGTCACAAAATCATCCAGATTGAATTTTCATTTTCCTAATCTTCCGGGCGAATTTAGGGGAGATAGGTAGAATAAAACCGTTAATCAGATATTATTTAGAGTGATTTTGCCGATCGCCGATTTTGCCGATAACCGGTGAATTATCGATCACGGAGGACATCTTGGATGAATGACCGCCCAGCCCAGATCTGACGCAGGAGGAATTTGGAGTGCTTCCAAACTTTAAAGTGTTACCCATGGCGTTTGGTATATGTGTACCAAGTTTCATGCTTTTATCACAAGATGCACCAGTCGCTCAAATTTCAGCACCTATATCCGCTGGACAGGTCGAGTGAATCAGAACTCCTAAAACTAAGATGGCTGGATTTCGTTTTGGTAGATCAGCTATCTGCCATGGTACGACTTATACACTGCAAAAAATAAGCCTTGACATGTTCTGGAATATTCTCCGACTATAGCTCCAGCGGAATATTTCTTGAATTCAATCCATAGCATGTTATAGAATATTCCTTGGCATTGTATGGAATATTACTGCTATGTTGCGGAATATTCCACTGGTGCTATAGTAAAGGAATATTCCATAATTTTTTTAGTGTAGAGATGGTGCATTTTGAAAGCCTCGTCACTTTTAGTCCTTCAATGAAAATACTCCATCTTTCCAGAGACCCACAAAATATACTGATTAAACCCAGATCAACTTACAGAAATGAACGAATACACACCCATTAATATCGCCCCAGTTGTGCTGCTGAATTCACAGAATATAGACTTTGACAACTTGATCGCTGCAATAATAGCTTCCTTTACAAAGTGTATCCTCAACGGTGTTTTGTTCAGACAGCCGAGAGGCTCCATCTGAGAAAGACTGACCACTGAAAGAAAAGTCCGTATCCGTGGATTTGGATAATAGAATATTTTGAAAACTGATGCCCGCCTTTCTATTGTGAGAAACAAGGATATCTTTCAGTATCATTTTACTTGCCGTCAGATTGAAATTTGATTGTGTTCAAGGCGTGAAGAATATACAAGGACTGGGAATGTACATATCGACAAGGAATCCATATATGTACAAAAGAAATATCGTCGTTGTTTGTCCGCCTATAAGATTCTACATTGTATCGTGTCCATATAGATGTACCCATCAATTCGATTCCTTTGTAATGTATGCGAGGATTACTTCTCAGTTCAATATTCCAAAGACTAGGCATAGCAGCACTGACTTGGGCATGGGTATTGACGTTATCATGTGAAGCATGCTAAATATACTTAACAATTTTTCACATATTCCAAGAGAATTCCCTTGGCGAATATGTAAAAAAAAAAGTTAAATAAATGAGTAAAACAAACGACTGAGATAAAAAGTTACAGCTCTGAAGAATTCACCAGAATATATATAATATACCACTTCCATATCTAGGAAAAAAAAGTAAGACGACTATTAACGGGTGCCGCCACCTTTGTGATCATTTAAAATACTCAGAAAGTTTCTTCTATTGTTTCATACAATTTTATTTTCCTGTATTATTGAAAACCATTGTTGTCCAGGTTGTGGTGCTAAATAAATCGGTAAAACTCAACGTTGTCTTTTTTCTAGATTAGAAGAACACAGTAGAGGCAGCAGCGAGATTCAGTCACATGTGTTAAAATGTTCAAGTTTCCAACACATGTATGATGTTATAAGGTTATACCAGATCGTACAGATAAAGGACACCAATTTGCTCTGTACCCTAATATATTATTACGTAATGTTAAACTAATAGATCACGCTAAGAACTGGAACGAACTTCTGTTCAAAGAGGTGTTTGCTAATAAGAGTAAAACCCCCAAATTAAACCATGGAATAATGACATTTAAGGATTTCGTTGTCTTCAAGTGAAATTTTTCTTCAATGTCTATATTGTCTTAATTGATACTCACTAATATACCTCTAATTTTCGCCATTGTTCGATCATTGTTTCATTGTTTGTTACTGCTCGCTTGTACATTTATCTCCCTTTCTTCTTGAACATGATCAGATGTATTCATGGCGATGGCATAATCACAGTCGAAATATAAAAAAATTAGATCCCAATTACTTCCATTTTCGAAGTTACTTTCATCCTAGTTTCATGCTTTGTAAAATGGCATACTTTTCAAATGCCGATATTTATCAGTTTTTCACGCAAAACAAAAGAGACTGCGAGAAAACAGATAATACCTTTAACAAGTATGTCGTTGGTTAGGACAGGATCATTGTTTTAAAATGAAATTGAACTGATTAAGATTGGAATCATATGTTTAGTTTCTCGCCAAAAGAAAGGCCAAATATGGAATATTAGACTGGATTGGATTAAAAGTGAATGATGTAATAGCTTAATTTATCTTCAGGAGAAATACCGCTTGATTTACCCTAAAATTAACAAGCTTTTCTCAAACCGTGGCAAATGCCCTTATCCTGGAAATGTAAAGACCATATGGAGATTCTTCTGGTATATTTTCATCAGGGGATGCTCCACTGTCAGACTGTTTCGATCTTCTTTGTTGACTGTCAAATCTTTCGATTTCGATTATCTCTTGTTGTAATTTCAGGAAGCGAGAAAGCGTTTTCTCTCAAAACTGAACCTGGTGATCGATTTAAGCTCTCCGGTAGGTTCCTTAACATCGACTTGTTTTTCGCTTCTTCTACAATAAGTAGGGACAAGTGTTGGTATGTGTGAAAATACGAAAAATGATTCGTCAAAAGAGAAAATTTTTACCTTCGGGAAACGTAGCTCTGGTGAATATGTTTACAACGTTGTACACAATATATCGGATGCTCTTCAATCTGGATGATGGAACCTTCTCTGTGAGGTGCTATGCTAAAGAAGGCCCTTTATAGTATCTTATCTGAGGGCGTGGTCATCGCTTAAAATGCTACAGGCACAATCGCTAAAGAGCTCGATTGATCGGCACGAGGATGAGGCGTACTGCGTCATTTCGAGATATTATGTAACAACGGACGACAAGAGATGTTTCAAACAAGATCGGTTTCTGATATATGACATATCTGCCGTATGAGTTAATTTATTTCATTTAAAGATGTAATAAGCCTCAGATCTAGGCTGAAATCGATGTCTCTCAAACTCCGCGAAACTGACATTTGTTACAACAGACACAAAATAAAGCTGACCACAAAAAAACACAACTTGTTTCTACCATTCACGGAAAAATAGAAGGAATTGGTTTTCAAAACAAATGGCATGGCATGCCGTTTAGTTTTCAACGGCCGTGTCAGCAAGAGTATATACGTGTGGTGCATTCTGTCAAAGTTTGCTCTGCCACTCTACCGAACAGTATAGACGAGCCAAGTAGTATAGTAAGTGGATTTACAGTCAACTTTTGCCGGGGGAGATAACTCTTGGTGGCGACAGGTGGCGTTGTTCAGGTGACGGGGAGTTCCACCAGGGGGCGCCACCAGCTCACCAAAAACTACCTCCAACACAGAAGAGTTCCAATCTAGGGGGAGGTAACTCTGGGTCACTATAGTTCCGGCAAAGGGACCCTGGGCATGTATTCTTTCGCGGTGATGCGGTCTGGCGGTAATGCGGTCGCGGAAGAAAGCTTCCGCGGAGAAAAAGTAGTCCCCAGACTTCAAATACGCTGCATGGTCCGATTGGGTCGAGTGAGGTATCAAAGTAAAGCATTCGTGAAGGGGCATCCAGTCATGGGTGGGTGTATGTAAAATTAGGATTTTTCCCGAAACTATAAAAAGCGGAACACGGACTTTACCCCTAAAATAGGGGAAAACACCTATCAACCCTAGACAAAAGGGCTAATATCGGTCCCCGGGCTTATTGGGACCTGCCTATCAAGTCAATGGGGTGGGTGCGTGTAAAATTAGGATTTTTTCCCGAAAATATAAAAAGCGGAACACGGACTTTACCCCTAAAATAGGGGGAAACCCCTATCAACCCTAGCCAAAAGGGCTAATATCGGTCCCCGGGCTTATCGGGGCCTGCCTATAAAGTCAATGGGGTGGGTGCGTGTAAAATTAGGATTTTCCCCGAAAATATAAAAAGCGGAACACGGACTTTACCCCTAAAATAGGGGAAAACTCCTATCAACTCTGGCCAAAAGGGCTAATATCGGTCCCCGGGCTTATCGGGGCCTGCCTATCAAGTCAATGGGGTGGGTGCATGTAAAATTAGGATTTTTTTCCGAAAATATAAAAAGCGGAACACGGACTTTACCCCTACAATATGGGTCTATATTATACAATATAAGGGAAAATGCCTGTATGGGGTATGGGGATGGTCAATTTTTTTCGTGGGCTTTACTATGGCTTGTGGAGTCTCGTTTTTCTCGTCTCGCCAAGAAAATGACAATGGGAAGGATCCCGGAGCGAATCGGTGAAATTTTTGGGAAAAGTCACCGAGGTCTGTATATAGGCTCATACTGGCTATATGGGGGAGGGGTGGTCAATTTTTTTTGTGGGCTTTACTATGGGTTGTGGGGTCTCGTTTTTCTCGTCTCGCCGAGAAAAACACAATGGGAGGGGTCCCGGAGCGAAGCGGTGAAATTTTTGGAAAAAGTCACCGAGGTCTGTATATAGGCCTATAGGCTGGCTATGGGGGTATAGGTCCAACCTGGAAAATTCACACACGTTCATTGTGATATGGGTTGTTTGGTCTTGTTTTTCACGTCTCGTCATTTAGAACACGATGGGAAGGGTCCCGGAGCGAAACGGTGAAATTTTTGGAAAAGTGCCATATAGCCCATATAGCTCCATACTGGCTATGGGAGGGATAGGTCCATCCTGGGAAATGCACACACGTTCATTGTGATATGGGTTGTTTGGTCTTGTTTTTCACGTCTCGTCATTTAGAACACGATGGGAAGGGTCCCGGAGCGAAACGGTGCAATTTTTGGAAAAGCACCATATAGCCCATATAGCTCCATACTGGCTATATGGGGGTATAGGTTCAACCTGGGAAATTCACACACGTTCATTGTCATATGGGTTGTCTGGATTTGTTTTTCACGTCTCGTCATTTAGAACACGATGGGAAGGGTTTCGAAGCGAAACGGTGAAATTTTTGGAAAAAGTTCACCGAGGCCTGGGTAAGCCCATAGGCCTATACTGCATGGCTATGGGGTATAGGCCCATACGGAGTGGACGTTTTGGGCTCCCTAATGATCCTATGGTGTCGTATGAGGTCTTATTTTGAAGCTCTCGTGGAGAAGCATCCGACTGGACTAATAGTTCGGCCGATTTCAATATTCTGCGCATGCGCAGTCTGGCCCGTAGTATAGAAAGTAGGCAGTTTGGGGGTATGTGGGTGTGTGTTTGGGGTAGAGATGGACCGCTATGGGTCCGAATGGGTCGTGGAAGGTGTCAAAGTGAAGCTTGTGTGGGGTAGAGTCAGAATGGCGTGTTTTTAAAATGCAAATCGCGTCAATCTGCGCATGCGCAGTTGGTTGTAGTAAGTCAAGTGGCCATTTTGGGGCAGTGCAAGAAGGTATTTGGTGTCGAGATGGACCATCCTTGGTCCGATTGTGTCGTGGGAGGTGTTATCTTCCGGTTTCACTAAAACTACCTCCGAACACAGAAGAGTTCCAATGTTCCCCTTAGCATATCGGTCCCCGGGCTTATCGGGGCCACTCGTAGTTACGCCTTAACGGTCTAACATAACGCCTTGACGCCATGATATAGACCGGAGAGAGAACAACAACAACAACAAAGATGACACTTGAGAGAACAACAACAACAACAAGTTTTTTTTCATATAGTTTATTTTCCCCAATGTTACATCATACCCACGCTGGGGGAGCCGCGTTGGGTATGTTTACAACTCAAAAAGACTCTTGCCCAATCAGAGGCCACCATTTGCATCTGTCCTATTCGTTCCTGTCCGTTAGATTCTTGTCCAATCAGAAGTCGCCATTTCAGAAAGTTCCATCTTTGCTCGGTGTGACCTAAGCGTCGTCGGGCAGGCCCGGACATTCTTCGGGCAGCATGTCCTGAAACAGTTGTTTGCGCATTCTGATCGCATTTTTCAGGGCCTCGATGGGTGGTAGCCCCATAGCCTCTTCCAAGTGATGCTTGGTCTTCATGATGGACCTGTGCGTGGGGTCGCCTTTCATTTCAAGCGGTAGTAAGGTATACTGTTCATAGATCGCCATGGCTGTTTTCCTGATGCGAGGACGCATTTGGGTGTACGTCTGTTGTAAATTATCCTCTCCGGCGTCCTCGATCGCTGCAGCGTAAGTATTGATAGCTGCTGTCACAATACGATCCCAGAAGGTAGGTTCTGCCTCACTTTCCACGGACGTAGGCTGACTATATGAGGTCAAGCTCTCCGTATCACTAGATAGACTCTCAGCAATCTCTGTTTCGGTATCAGTCGATACACTCTCAGCAGTCTCTGTATCAGCATCCGCCTCAACGGACTCCTCAGAGTCTTCAATCCCATGTATATTTTTCTGATGTCGCATCATATCGTAATGTCTGGTGAACGTGCGTTCGCACTCAGAGCAAGTATAAGCCATGTTGACGGTTGAACGTCGACTGTGCGTGTTTTTGGAAATACGCTTGCTTTTATAGACAGTAACGCCCATCAACGCTTAACTTAACGCTTCAACGCCCTGGTGAATTAGCTCAGAAGCTCTGATTTCCATGGGATTGACACCAATTCATCGAAATGCAGTGACACCCGTCAACGCCCGTCGTTACGCCTTAACGCCCGTCTCAACGCCTTAACACACTTTCTTAACGCTTTAACGTCGTTTAATGATGCGTTCGAACAAATGTTTCTTTTGTGCTATTGCTCTGACATACGCCGCTTTCCAGTTCATGCCTGAGGTTTTCAACATCGACGCTGTTCTTTCAATTTCCATATGGACTGGGTCCTTATCCAACAATTTCATATGGGTCACGAGGTCGACATACCGCTGACGTAAAGCCCTGCGTAGTCTGTGTGCCAATCTGTTATGGGCTAAAATTGCGGCTTCCTCTTTCGAATACCCTTTGCGTTGAAAATTGGTTTCTGTGACCCTCAACGTCTTTCCCATCTCGGCGTTCATACTTTCTTTGAACAAATCCTTCCATAGCCTCGAGTTCACATTATGTTCATTCCCTTGTACGGGTTTGAGTTGGTCCTTCACGGTTGGGTGATATTCCGGGACTGATGGTATGAAGGGACCCCGCTGTATGGGGGTGGGTTGCTGCCGCTGCTCTACCAGCTGTGGACTCGGTGGATGGTGTCGGGGTATATGACGTTGCGGTGATCCGCCGCCGGGTAGCAGGTGGGTCGTCAGCCGGCGATCTTCGGGGGTATGGGCCTTTAAATCTACGAATAGGTAGCCGTACGGACGACTTGTTGCCCCTTGAAACGCCTGCATGAAATGGTCGATGTTCTGAGGATAAATTCGACTACCAAACACACGGATTTGTGCTCTGTCAATGGGATTGGAGAACAACACAAAGTATTGGCAGTTCAAGGCAATATCTCTGGACGCCTTCCCTTGAGAAAAGAGATTCTGGGTCAAATAGATGACGGACAGATTCCTATGATGGGATCCTTTAGTAAACAAGTCGGCAACGTGTGAATTGTCCTTGGCCGCACTCATCAGATCATCTAGCACTACCACGTTGGTTTGCTCGGGGTCAAAGTAATACGGTTCGTCTATGTCGTGAGGAATCCCTGGGACGAAACTCACATTCTGTAATCGCGTAGTTTCGTAGGCGGGCTGCCATTGGCTATAACACCAAACAACACGTGTCGGAGCTGGGGTTGCCACACCTTCCTCTAAGAACTTCATCACCCAGGACGTCTTTCCACATGCCGTAGGGCCGCTCACCGTCATCGTATAGAGTTGCTCTACTGCACTTGTTGGACCTATAGCGGGACTCGGCGGTGTCTCTTGGTTGTGTTTGCCTTGAATGTGCCTGAGCATACTATCGCGACGAGAGAAGGTTCTCTGACAGAACGTACGCGTACACGACATGTTGATCTGTCGACCAATACATAAGGACTGATGAGGGACACATGTTCATTCTTATATGTACAGACACCACCACCACACACTACCACCACACACACACACCAACACCACCACATTCCACCACCACCACCACCACCACTGCCACCACCGGGCGTTGACGGGCGTCAACGCCCGGTGGTGGTGGTGGGAGCTCCCGTGTGGCAGTTCTTGGATCGGAGCACTTGGAGCTCAAAGCCTGTGGAGCCCAGAGCTCGGAAGTGACATTTGCATACGACCTCTGTGAGATCACTTCCGCTTCCGTTCACGTGACCGGAACTGACCTTTGACCCCTGCGCGCAATTTTTATCCGGTATTGTTAGCGCGCGCAGGGGTCAAAGTCAGTTCCGGTCACGTGAACGGAAGCGGAAGTGACCTCACAGAGGTCATATGCAAATGTCACTTCCGAGCTCTGAGCTCCACAGGCTTTGAGCTCCAAGAGCTCCGATCCAAGAGCTCTGCCACACGGGAGCTCCCACCATCACCACCGGGCGTTGACGCCCGTCAACGCCCGGTGGTGGCGGTGGTGATGATGGTGGAATGTGGTGGTGATGGTGTGTGTGTGTGCGTGTGTGTGTGTGTGTGGTGGTAGTGTGTGGTGGTTGTGTTGGTGGTGGTGTCTGTACATATAAGAATGAACATGTGTCCCTCATTAGTCC
>JAVTVY010056433.1:0-30552 GCA_036873755.1 Hanleya hanleyi
AATTAGAAGAACTATAATCTCAGCTAAATTGCGTAGATTCGCACTTGATAATCTCAGCTAAATAGGGTAGATTCGCAAAGCATGTCTGCAATTTTTGATTTGAGAAAGAGAGAATATATTGTCTAATTAGAAAAGGTATAATCTCAGCTAAATTGCGTAGATTCGCACTTATTAATCTCAGCTAAATAGCGTAGATTCCCAAAACATGTTTCCAATTTTTGATTTGGGAGAGAGACAATATATTGTCTAATTAGAAAAGTTATAATCTCAGCTAAATTGCGTAGATTCGCACTTAATAATCTCAGCTAAATAGCGTAGATCCGTACATTTGTTAAACCAAGAAATGCTATAGAATGAATGGGCGCTGTAAAAGGATGCATTGCCCCGGTTAGATTTTAAGTTCGTATTAGATAATATATGAACTGTTTCGCAAATGAAAGATAGGAAAATTTTATTGTATGCAATTTAGCTGATATAACTTGCCATTTATAAAAACTATTTTGCTGATCCGGGAAAATGAACACCAGGCGTTTTACGAATGAACGATGTCATCTAACGTAAATGTTGAAATACAAGTGTATAGCATAGAGTGACTGGGAAATATTAGCGCTAGATATCGAGAGGGCAGTGTAAATGCCTGTTTTTGTTCAAGCACGGCATGCTGAACAGTCACTCCACCAACTCTTTAATAATTTCTAATGAAAATGATCAGAATAATCGCGGTTCCCCATATATATTTCTTGCAGCCAATGTAAATTCAAACGTATTTTGATTGTTTCAAATAATAGAACGAATATGCGATTCCGATCCGGTAAATAAGACGTTTTATGGACCAGAGAAGACCAATATTTTTGGGCATTCGGCCTCGGTGAATGTTTTCTCTGGTCCTTAAAACGGGTCGTATTGTGGAATACTGCAATGGTTTACCCAGTAATGATAACGAAAGCGTTCTTGTCGGCTGCAAAGAGTAGAACAAAGTCGACAGATTCTACAATAGAACTATCGGTATTCTGTCAATAGTCAGATCATATGGTCACATTGTTGACTTTTCAGAAATGTACACCTGTCAATCATGTAGCCAAGTATTTGCCTTTCTTCTACGCACATGCACTGATGATGACAATAACATATGATACATCGGATACGATAGAGCTTGCGAGTTTCTGCCATTTCTGGAAAATCTGTCAAAGAATGGTAATCATGGAGCAAAATATATTCTAAGCGACCGGGATTATGTGTTAGATTTATTCCACTGTCTTAAACACAAAAAGAAAACATGCATGCCACTGGGAAACAACCCTTGCTGCAGATTTCACCCGAAGTTGGGGAAATTCAGTGAAATACGTGAGAGTGAACACACAGTGTGCAGAACAATCATTCAAATGGCTGGGACAGTTCAAGCATAACGTCAGAAGAATGACTCGGTTTAAATTTCGATTTTTCCTTTTGTGTGTTGTCGGGAAAAGAAATGCATATTTAGAAAGAAGTAAATAAAATGTAGCGCTACTGAGAAATGGAGGAAAGTGGTATGGAGGAGAAGCGTTATATATGCTGAAGAACCTGACATAAAAGGGACTAAAGTAGTGGTAGTATTTTAGACCGTTCTTATCGTTGTATTCTTCATCTTTTAAGTTTGCTAAGCCTGTCTGTTCATGAACACGTGACTTCAGCCGAGTAGCAACGAGGAGTGTATTTTAACTTTGCCCTATCTGTTAACCCTCGAGACGACAGCATAGATGCGCATAAAAGTTGTCGATTTTTGATTTCAAAACATCCAATATACTAATTAGAAAGGTGGTGCACTCAATATTTCAACATGTTTTCAAGATTGAACATATTTACATGTAAAAAGTTCATCCGTATTCATAGATATGCTATGGTGAATACCATTAGGAGGTAGAGAGCGTTTATAACATACCATTTGGTGGGAAGCGTTGTGAACACAGCTCGCAGGTTATCGTTTTTCTCTTTTTGTAAGTTATAATATAAATCTAACTAAATTTCGTACATTTGTTAAACCAAGAAATGCTATATAATGAATGGGGGCTGTAAAAGGATGCATTGCCCCGGTTAGATTTTAAGTTCGTATTAGATAAGGATGCATTGCCCTGGTTAGATTTTAAGTTGGTATTAGATAATATATGAACTGTTTCACAAATGAAAGATAGGAGAATTTTATGCTACCTAGGCGATAATATGAAATGCGATTGTACGCAATTTAGCTGATATAACTTGCCAATTATAGAAAATATTTTGCTGATCCAGAGAAATGAACACAGGACGTTTTACGAATGGGCACGGAGGAAACCAATATTCTTGGTCATTCGGCCTCAGTGAATGTTTTCTCTGGTCATTAAAACATCGTATTCACCTCGTTTATAACATACCGTTTGACGTGAAGCGTTATGAAGGAGAATTGCGTAGATTGGCATGTGATTAATCCCACCAGAAACGCATACATTCGTTAAACCAAGAAATGCTATAGAATTAATGGAGAATGTAAAATTAGATTTTAAGTGTTATTAGATAATATAATAGCGGTTTCACAAATGGAACATGTGATTGTATATGCTATCTAGGTGATATTATGGAATGAGAATGTATGTAATTTAGCTGATAGGCTGTCTGTTCTCTGACCCGTGATTTCAGCCGAGTAGCAACCTGGGAGTCTATTTTCAGTTTGCCCGATCTTTTAACGTGGGAGATTATCTTCAACCAGTGATATGGTGGAAAAGTTCATATATGCTGAAGAACCTCACATAGATGTGAATAAATTATTTGTAGTATTTTAGACCGTGTTTTTCTTGCTTTTAATGAGTTCTCACATAAAATGGAATAAAATATTTGTAGTATTTTAAACCGTGTTTTTCTTACTTTTGAGGAATTCTTGTATTTTGCATCTTTGGAGTTTGCTAAGTCTGTCTGTAAAGTGACCCGTGACTTCAGCCGAGTAGCAACCGAGGAGTGTATTTTCACTTTGCCCTATCTCTTAACCTTGGACAAGATAGCAATGATGCGCAGAAGAGTTTTCGATATTTGATTTGAAAACCTCCAATATTGTAGCTAATTACAAATGTGGTAGATTCAATATTTCAACATGTAATATACCTTTTTCAAGATTGAATATATTTACAAAGTCCATCCGTATTTAAAAAAATATGATGGTGAATACCATTTAGAATATAATCTCAAGCGCGAATCTACGCTATTTAGCTTAGATTATAACTTGCTAATTAGACAATATATTGCCCGTTTCTCAGATCAAAAGTCCGAAAATTGTTTTGCGAATCTATGCTACATAATTGAGATTATCAAGTGCGAATCTACGCTATTTAGCTGAGATTATAACTTTTCTACTTAGACAATATATTGCTGGTCCAGGAAATTTAACGGGCGCTTTTATTTCATTTTAGAAAAGATTAACCCGTACTTCTGTTGTGACTGATTGAAATCGGCATCACCATTTTATTCATGTCATGCGCAAATACGGTTTAATACGCTCATGTGCGCTTGCGCTGTTCGCGTCATACGGTGACATTAATAAATTCACATCCACTTGACTATCAACATGAAGATGGGGTCAGTTGTAGTCCCAATCTCACGTTCGGCTATTTCCGTATTGGCGGAAGCTAGTGAGTTCTGGGGCTAGATTGTTGTAGTCCCTCAAAAACAAATGCAATAAAAGCGCCCGCGACAGGTGAAGGACATAACGGATCTTGTCGAACACGGTCTAACCACGAAGGGAAATTATTCAGGAATCCATCGATGCGAGTTCAGTGCAATGGAACGGCCAAATAATGTTGTCATACTTAAGTAGGCGTTCGCCAGAGGAAACCGAGCCCAGTGGAAGGAGTTACGCCCCTTCGGCATTGACATGAGGTTTACATAATGTCAGCGTAGATTCGCACTTGATAATCCGTCTATTTAGCATAGATTCGCACTTTATAATTGTCATTTATAATCTCAGCTAAATTGCGTAGATTCGCACTTGATAATCTCAGCTAGGTAGCATAGATTCGCAGAAAATATTCAATTTCGATTTTGGAAACAGGGAATGTATTGTCTAATTAGAAAGCTATAATCTACGCTAAATTGCGTAGATTCGCAATTGATAATCTCATCTATTTAGCATAGATTCGCACCGTGGTAAATTGCACGAAATTTTAGAATTTATCTTCAAAATAGCAAGTGCTAATTCGCATCTAAATATATGATAGGATGATAAAAGCCAATCGCGCGCCTTAATGCAAACGCCGCAACGCCGTTTCTATGAAAGATACTTTACCGTATCAGTATAGACCGACAGCCAAAGTGAATTACTACTCTCAGCCCCGACCACTGACCCCTTATGAAAATGTTTCAAACGCCACGCGGCGTTGTATAAAAGAGACTCTTCGCCATTTTCGTGTTGCTTACATGGAAGATGGATCTCCATTCCATTGTATATAGGCGTGCGTATGTGTTTGGTCATTTAGGGTTCAAATGATGTTTTGCACAAACCTGACACTCGGACTTAGAGATTAAATCAGGAATGAATCCAGCCGTCTGAGTAAGATAATCCACATTCCAAGCTCTACTTGCCTCATAACACATAAATGCTGTAGAGTTTAGGCGGAGAGGACGAGTTATTGACTGTTGGTCATATTTTCAAATCGCAGTTCATTGAGAACTCAAACATAGCCCATAGACCCTGTTTGGCTACGAAAAGCATTAATGCGAGATCAATGGGTTGTTCGTCATTCACGAACCGAACATGTATTCAGAAGAACAACCCTATTCAATGTTGAAATTCAATAGGTCAGTAAATGGACTAGCCGGTGTGGGAAACTGAGCGTAAACTTTTGACAGACCGGCCGTGAGTCAGCTGTCTCTGCCGTATGTAGGTCATATGGCGGCCGCTGTAGCGGGAGTGTTGAAATGCATCAAAATTATCACTTGGCGTTTGTATTTTGTACACTGGTAGTAAGTGTATATTGGGACCAAATCCATCTGTTCCGTGACGCAAAAGAGACGATATTTTTCCAAAAGAATGGATTTTCTTGGCATCCTTAGCACGCGAAGTGAGCTACATTTCGCAGTTATCGACTGACAGAATTTCTGCTGAAATAATTTGAAGCTATCAGATAGCAGATCTCGAAAGTACTGGGGTATTGCGTATGGTGAGTACTATATGTGACTGTGTTGATCAATGCATATTCAATGCACTAACTCCCCTTACCTCATAGCCTGTCGTACATCTTTTGTACATCTCTTTTGATCAATCGGACACGGCATCAACTCAAATAGCTTAGTAAGCCCTGGTCACGCAGTATGGATGATTCCAAAACTACCGTAGAGGATGTTCCACTCGAGAATTTCGCATCATTTTGCCATACTCTAACTCTGGCCTGATCGATTAGGGGTGTACCACAGCCTGGGGAGGGGCGAGAAGTGCCCCGCTCCTCCCCCCCCCATCTATTTATTTTCCCTATCCCAACGGCTAGAGTGCTGAACTTATCACACTTTATTTTTGGGTCAAGCTGTTCTAGAGAATGTAAAAAATCCAAGATGACCGCCATGATGACGTCACAGGGACGTCATTTTCAAACAATTTTTGGACGATTTTTCGGTCACATTTTCTTCTCAAAAACTGCATGATAAATTAGTAAATAATAATCTGATTTGTGATAAAATCGCTTTTGCTCTCAGAAAAGCAGCAATTTTGAATAAAACATCACTTTCGGGTACCCCCAATTTGAATTTAACCATGATCTTCTGCTTGGGGATTATGCAAATAAGTTCAAAATCACCCCAATATGACAAACCACAAAGTCACGGATTGTCAACTCTCAAGTTCTTGTCGTTCTGGAGATAAGATAAAAAAAACTCGGAAAGTGTCCCATGTCTCAAGGTCAGGTAGGCTATAGGGTTAACGAACACGTTTTAGAACAAATTGATCCTTCCTCGTCACTAACATTTTCACACATAGTCAGTCCATGGGCCAAGACCCCAAATTTCACCGATCGGTACCACTCGAGGTGGCAAATTCTAGTAACGTTTTTCGAAGAGGTGCATGTGTGTAGATGTTATCCATATGTGATAACCGTTGCAGATCGGTAGCAAAACAGTCTTACT
Organism: Hanleya hanleyi; assembly: GCA_036873755.1. Taxonomy (NCBI): domain Eukaryota; kingdom Metazoa; phylum Mollusca; class Polyplacophora; order Lepidopleurida; family Hanleyidae; genus Hanleya; species Hanleya hanleyi. The sequence continues at coordinate 6,115 of JAVTVY010056433.1, forward strand.
TAACCCCGCCTCTGCTCGTATTCCGAACTCAAACAATGAGAGCAGGGGAATGGTTTCTCGGATATATTATTTATTTCTGTCGCTGAAGAGCTGAAAGTTAACAAACTTTGGGGGCAGGACCTGCTTCATTGGCATAAGTTAACATACGAAATTTCGATTGTTTTTTCCCCTTATATGCGTTGTAATTTCAATTGTTTTTCCAATTATACTGGCACCATGTGACAACTTTGGTAAATGTTCTTTGAAGAGGTATTTGTATGTAGATTTTACCCATATGTGATAACACATGCAGATCGGGTGCGTAGTGGTAGTTATGATACACTTTCTGAGCCCTCCCCCATCACATTCTGAACCTAAATTTGGAGGGTGGGGTATGATTTCTTGGATATTTTAATTATTCCTGTTGCCAGAGAGCTATAACTTTTCACCCACTGCATATGAGGTATTGGCCCACCGAAACAAGTTAACGGTGTGTTAAATGACCATTTTGACGTCATGACATGAAAAATAATTTATTTCTTAATTTTTCGTTACTTTCGATGTTCTTTTCCAATTTTACTGGTATGTCTTGAGGTAACAGATTCGGTTCATATTTTGTAAGGGTAATTGCATGCAACTGCTATCCATGTGTGGCGTCTGTTGTATATCGGTAGTTTATGGGTTGTTACAGTACATTTTCCGGATCCTACATTATTCTGTATTCTCAACCCAATTTTGCAGGTAGGGAAGGGTCCTTCCGATATTTCCATTATGGTCAGATAGCTGAAAAATACCAAACTCTACTTCCATGACCTTTTTGTTTTTCATTGAAGCATCTATCGAAACCTTCATCCGATGCTGTGATGACGTCACCGTGACTCAATAATAATGATGATTTGGGGGTTATTTTATTTTTTCATATTTACTTGGACCAAATGAAGTGGTAAATCCTGTTATGTTTCTTTGAAGAGCAAAAGCGACCAAACAGTGGGCGTACGGAAGCCGTCGATAAGGAAAATTAAGGAAATATTCCGAGATATTGCAATATTTTCATTGATTCTCACGTTGACTACCAATCGTCCGTCCTATCCGTATCTTCTCACCAAATTTTGTTCTTCTGTCATTATTGGTATGAATCTGACGAAAATGGAACTTTCCGTTGAATTTGCCATATTCAGCGACCAGACTTTAGATATCTGGCATTTTGTTATAATTGCAATTAACCTTGATCAGTGCAAATACCTTCTCAATTTACAAATGCTACAACACATTGTCACCCTTTCTGATGAGCTAATGTTGGCCATCTTAGAATTTGCATCATTTTTAAGACGTTACCCTTTCTTGCCATCTTGGTCATCGATTGTTTGCTAAACCAGGTTAGTCAACGTTGTATCCCAGCGAATTTTATGTTTTAGCCAAGCAAACGTGATGACCGGATTATCCACTCAGTGGTGCCAACTGCAAGTTTACTTAATAACTAGAGATGGGCATATGTGTTGGATATCTGTACTTGAAATGCGACGTTTGCTTCTTAAAATGCATAAACATTGCCCTTTTAGAGCTTTTCAGAAGATAGTGATGCCACTATTGCGTCTGGGCATTATCCCGTGAAAGCTGCTTCCTGCTGGGAGCTGCATAAATGCATACCCAGTGGCCTTTTTCAGAGATTGCAAAAGATAGAAATGCAGAAAATCTATCATCAACAACGTGAGTATTCACATTGTCTCAAAACACAAGTGTTAGACCTACTGAGGAATTTGATGGTAACAAGATATCCAGGAAACCAACAAGGTGATTCCTTGGTGATTTTACCCCCGCTACCAGGTCATTCCCTCCCCAGTATCTCTTCTACTGTCGGGAATCCTGGCAAACGGCTTTGCCGAACGTAAATAATTCATTGATGACATCGACTACTATGTCAGCCAATCAAGTGATTCGCTTTGCTTTGATCAAAAGTAACATGGGTCCGGTGCTGAGGTCATAATGCCAGTATGCGTCATTCTGGATCTCAGCCAAGCAGAAGCGCCACAACACCGCTCCATGTGCGCTTGCGCTGTTCGCGTCATACGGTGAAATTAATAAATTCACATCCACTTGACTATCAACATGAAGATGGGGTCAGTTGTAGTCCCAATCTCACGTTCGGCTATTTCCGTATTGGCGGAAGCTAGTGAGTTCTGGGGCTAGATTGTTGTAGTCCCTCAAAAACAAATGCAATAAAAGCGCCCGCAACAGGTGAAGGACATAACGGATCTTGTCGAACACGGTCTAACCACGAAGGGAAATTATTCAGGAATCCATCGATGCGAGTTCAGTGCTATGGAACGGCCAAATAATGTTGTCATACTTAAGTAGGCGTTCGCCAGAGGAAACCGAGCCCAATGGAAGGAGTTACGCCCCTTCGGCATTGACATGAGGTTTACATAATGTCAGCGTAGATTCGCACTTGATGATCCGTCTATTTAGCATAGATTCGCACTTTATAATTGTCATTTATAATCTCAGCTAAATGGCGTAGATTCGCACTTGATAATCTCAGCTAGGTAGCATAGATTCGCAGAAAATATTCAATTTCGATTTTGGAAACAGGGAATATATTGTCTAATTAGAAAGCTATAATCTACGCTAAATTGCGTAGATTCGCAATTGATAATCTCATCTATTTAGCATAGATTCGCACCGTGGTAAATTGCACGAAATTTTAGAATTTATCTTCAAAATAGCAAGTGCTAATTCGCATCTAAATATATGATAGGATGATAAAAGCCAATCGCGCGCCTTAATGCAAACGCCGCAACGCCGTTTCTATGAAAGATACTTTACCGTATCAGTATAGACCGACAGCCAAAGTGAATTACTACTCTCAGCCCCGACCACCGACCCCTTATGAAAATGTTTCAAACGCCACGCGGCGTTGTATAAAAGAGACTCTTCGCCATTTTCGTGTTGCTTACATGGAAGATGGATCTCCATTCCATTGTATATAGGCGTGCGTATGTGTTTGGTCATTTAGGGTTCAAATGATGTTTTGCACAAACCTGACACTCGGACTTAGAGATTAAATCAGGAATGAATCCAGCCGTCTGAGTAAGATAATCCACATTCCAAGCTCTACTTGCCTCATAACACATAAATGCTGTAGAGTTTAGGCGGAGAGGACGAGTTATTGACTGTTGGTCATATTTTCAAATCGCAGTTCATTGAGAACTCAAACATAGCCCATAGACCCTGTTTGGCTACGAAAAGCATTAATGCGAGATCAATGGGTTGTTCGTCATTCACGAACCGAACATGTATTCAGAAGAACAACCCTATTCAATGTTGAAATTCAATAGGTCAGTAAATGGACTAGCCGGTGTGGGAAACTGAGCGTAAACTTTTGACAGACCGGCCGTGAGTCAGCTGTCTCTGCCGTATGTAGGTCATATGGCGGCCGCTGTAGCGGGAGTGTTGAAATGCATCAAAATTATCACTTGGCGTTTGTATTTTGTACACTGGTAGTAAGTGTATATTGGGACCAAATCCATCTGTTCCGTGACGCAAAAGAGACGATATTTTTCCAAAAGAATGGATTTTCTTGGCATCCTTAGCACGCGAAGTGAGCTACATTTCGCAGTTATCGACTGACAGAATTTCTGCTGAAATAATTTGAAGCTATCAGATAGCAGATCTCGAAAGTACTGCGGTATTGCGTATGGTGAGTACTATATGTGACTGTGTTGATCAATGCATATTCAATGCACTAACTCCCCTTACCTCATAGCCTGTCGTACATCTTTTGTACATCTCTTTTGATCAATCGGACATGGCATCAACTCAAATAGCTTAGTAAGCCCTGGTCACGCAGTATGGATGATTCCAAAACTACCGTAGAGGATGTTCCACTCGAGAATTTCGCATCATTTTGCCATACTCTAACTCTGGCCTGATCGATTAGGGGTGTACCACAGCCTGGGGAGGGGCGAGAAGTGCCCCGCTCCTCCCCCCCCCATCTATTTATTTCCCCTATCCCAACGGCTAGAGTGCTGAACTTATCACACTTTATCTTTGGGTCAAGCTGTTCTAGAGAATGTAAAAAATCCAAGATCACCGCCATGATGACGTCACAGGGACGTCATTTTCAAACAATTTTTGGACGATTTTTCGGTCACATTTTCTTCTCAAAAACTGCATGATAAATTAGTAAATAATAATCTGATTTGTGATAAAATCGCTTTTGCTCTCAGAAAAGCAACAATTTTGAATAAAACATCACTTTCTGGTACTCCCAATTTGAATTTAACCATGATCTTCTGCTTGGGGGTTATGCAAATAAGTTCAAAATCACCCCAATATGACAAACCACAAAGTCACGGATTGTCAACTCTCAAGTTCTTGTCGTACTGGAGATAAGATAAAAAAAACTCGGAAAGTGTCCCATGTCCCAAGGTCAGGTAGGCTATAGGGTTAACGAACACGTTCTAGAACAAATTGATCCTTCCTCGTCACTAACATTTTCACACATAGTCAGTCCGTGGGCCAAGACCCTAAAGGACCTGGTACGATAAGATGGACAAACGGCCCCGGCGAGCAGTCCATTCACAGCGTGTCACGTGGCTCCAGTGGAATTGAATGGATTCGGGTTGACCGCCGAGAGAGAGGTCTGCAAGGCCAAGCATATTTTACTCGTGGTTTTACACCCTTTCCCCTGTAATTAAATTGATGCTGTTATATGATATGTTCGTGCCTTCCGTGTTACGTTATTGCCGTTAATTGCATCAATAAAAAGTTGAATACGGAAATGAAATGAATAGATTTTACGTCACTCGCTGAATTGAGTGTCCGCAAATCTCTTCTTTTTTTTAAGACAACCAACGACAACTCTCCTAGGATCATTTTTGTTTTGGCGTGTGAAAAAAACTGTAAATAAACCCTCCTGTGCGGTAGGTGACGAGCATCCTATATGGCGTTAGACTGGTAACTACGCAAAATGTGGTGAATAAGGGTAATCAGCAATGTTTAAAGTTGTCAATGCATATACTCTTAGTTCATCATGCCCATAGTAACTGTTGCACGACCAGTTTCATTTGACCGAAAGATCCTTCTGGGTTGACGCTGATCACCAGCTGCACATGCGACACGTCTTTACTGATGGTAGAACTGTTGTCGGTAAGGATTAAAATAGATGCGCTATGGTCGTAAACTGCATTTGTCTATTTACTCATTATGATTGGTCAACAGATAATATTCTCATTTGGCCTTGATGGCAAGACCATTGTTGATATCGCCTACATCCCAAACGGTAGTAAATATTCTTCGTCATGGACATATATATATATTTATGTACGAATTCAACGCACAGAACTAGTTCCCTGAGATCACTTCTGATACTACTAAATACTAAGTTGATCAAATCAGTTCAGATATTGTTGTGTGCAATTCCCTAATCACGCGGAAAAGCTAGCATGCACGGGAAGAGAAAACTTCGCAATATTTGTTGAATATTATATCTTGAGATATAGACCATTTCCACTCATTCTTTCTACTAACAAATATTCTCATATATATTGTAATCATGGTGAAAAATCGAAAAATGCATAAATCTATTGAAAGATTTTGGACGAATATTTTGGGATTCGAACCAGCAGATCATCAGTCAAAACGATAACTTTTCTCGCGACTCTATCCATTCGGCCAGCTCATACTCGTACATATAACGTTGATCAAATTATCGTATTTGAAAATGAACACCAAATGACCAAAAACAATATTCCATAAAGCTCATTTTTTATATGAAGATAAACGATAACTAAAAACGTGCTTTGTTGAACAACTAGGGATTAAAAAGAGGACTGTTATGTGTGAATATTTTTGTGGTTATAGTTTATCTTCATATGTTTACAGATAGCCAAACCGTGCTTTTTCAACCAAAAACTGTCAATTTCACACAAACCTACCACTTTGGAGAGCTCTTGTTGAAAAACCATGGCACTCATGCTCCCAATATTTCAAAGAGAGTTAAAAAAAATGTCATAGTTTATGCTAATCGAGGCGAGCATTTCATATTTTAAGTTTCATTTTTCATCTACAGTCGTACCTCACCTGGGGCGGTCTGTCCGCCTTAACGTACAAGGTCCTTTCACCGATCAGTACCAGTCGAGGTGGCAAATTCTAGTAACGTTTTTCGAAGAGGTACATGTGTGTAGATGTTATCCATATGTGATAACCGTTGCAGATCGGTAGCAAAACACTCTTACTTAATCCCACCTCTGCTCGTATTCCGAACTCAAACAATGAGAGCAGGGGAATGGTTTCTCGGATATATTATTTATTTCTGTCGCTGAAGAGCTGAAAGTTAACATACTTTGGGGGCAGGACCTGCTTCATTGGCATAAGTTAACGTACGTTAATATAATATTACCATTGTATGATGTCATAGCGACATAATAACATGTGGCAGCATTCATTGTCGAAATTTCGATTGTTTTTTCCCCTTATATGCGTTGTAATTTCAATTGTTTTTCCAATTATACTGGCACCATGTGACAACTCTGGTAAATGTTCTGTGAAGAGGTATTTGTATGTAGATTTTACCCATATGTAATGACACATGCAGATCGGGTGCGTAGTGGTAGTTTGTGAGCCCTCCCCCATCACATTCTGAACCTAGATTTGGAGGGGGGGGGGGGGGTATGATTTCTTGGATATTTTAATTATTCCTGTTGCCAGAGAGCTATAACTTTTCACCCACTGCATATGAGGTATTGGCCCACCGAAACAAGTTAACGGTGTGTGAAATGACCATTTTGACGTCATGACATGAAAAATAATCTATTTCTTAATTTTTCGTTGCTTTCGATGTTTTTTCCCAATTTTACTGGTAAGTCTTGAGGTAACAGATTCGGTTCATATTTTGTAAGGGTAATTGCATGCAACTGCTATCCATGTGTGGCGTCTGTTGTATATCGGTAGTTTATGGGTTGTTACAGTACATTTTCCGGACCCTGCATTATTCTGCATTCTCAACCCAAGTTTGCAGGTAGGGAATGGTCCTTCCGATATTTCCATTATGGTCAGATAGCTGAAAAATACCAAACTCTACCTCCATGACCTTTTTGTCTTTCATTGAAGCATCTATTGAAACCTTCATCCGATGCTGTGATGACGTCACCGTGACTGAATAATAATGATGATTTGGGGGTTATTTTATTTTCTCATATTTACTTGGACCAAATGAAGTGGTAAATCCTGTTATGTTTCTTTGAAGAGCAAAAGCGACCAAACGGTGGGCGTACGGAAGCCGTGAATAAGGAAAATTAAGGAAATATTCCGAGATATTGCAATATTTCCATTGATTCTCACGTTGACTACCAATCGTCCGTCCTATCCGTATCTTCTCACCAAATTTTGTTCTTCTGTCATTATTGGTATGAATCTGACGAAATGGAACTTTCCGTTTAATTTGCCATATTCAGCGACCAGAATTTAGATATCTGGCATTTTGTTATAATTGCAATTAACCTTGATCAGTGCAAATACCTTCTCAATTTACAAATGCTACAACCCATTGTCACCCTTTCTGATGAGCTAATGTTGGCCATCTTAGAATTTGCATCATTTTTAAGACGTTACCTTTTCTTGCCATCTTGGTCCCCGATTGTTTGCTAATCCAGGTGAGTCAACGTTGTATCCCAGCGAATTTATGTTTTAGCCAAGCAAACGTGATGACCGGATTATCCACTCAGTGGTGCCAACTGCAAATTTACTTAATAACTAGAGATGGTCATATGTGTTGGATATCTGTACTTGAAATGCGACGTTTGCTTCTTAAAATGCATAAACATTGCCCTTTTAGAGCTTTTCAGAAGATAGTGATGCCACTATTGCGTCTGGGCATTATCCATGAAAGCTGCTTCCTGCTGGGAGCTGCATAAATGCATACCCAGTGGCCTTTTTCAGAGATTGCAAAAGATAGGAATGCAGAAAATCTATCATGAACAACGTGAGTATTCACATTGTCTCAAAACACAAGTGTTAGACCTACTGAGGAATCTGATGGTAACAAAATATCCAGGAAACCAACAAGGTGATTCCTTGGTGATTTTACCCCCGCTACCAGGTCATTCCCTCCCCGGTATCGGCTTTGCCGAACGTAAATAATTCATTGATGACATCGACTACTATGTCAGCCAATCAAGTGATTCGATTTGCTTTGATCAAAAGTAAAATGGGTCCGGTGCTGAGGTCATAATGCCAGTATGCGTCATTCTGGATCTCAGCCAAACAGAAGCGCCGCAACACCGCTCCATAATTAGCTGTTTATATGAATGTCAACTCATCTCATGGGTGTAAAGGTAGACCATGGTTTTCGCGATAATGAATCGCGCCTGGATGTATAACTTTCGTCCGAATGAAAACGAATATGTTAAGGGAACCATGCACACGTGGTAACGTATTCATATACTTCATCATCATTTGAATTCTTTGTGGTTTTGGTGATTGAATCTTATACAGTTTCTTTGTCCCGTCCATCCACTGGCTGTACCCGATTTAATACCACACCGAAACGCTGTGGTGAACGAACCTGAGTTTATCTACGTTGAAAACTTGACCGGAACATCGCATGTGTTTTCTTTCAATCGCCCACACCGACGTTAGCACTCTACTCCTGCCACACATTTGATATTCTACTACTGCCAACAAGATTCTGGTTCCGTTCTTAACACACAATGAAGCTCACGCGAGATATTACCAAGTTCCCAGTATGTAGTGGGAGGTGGACACTCAGCAATCCTGATACATGTTGCACAGGAAATGTACTCCATCTCGAGTAGAAATTGTCAACACAATATAGTAAAACTAGATCGACAGCCCATTTTTACACAACACTACCATGAGTTAAATTTGCCTCTCTGTCCGATCGTTTGGCTTGTTTGCATCGAAAAACTTACCGGTATTTATTGGATAGAATATTATCATTTTGGAACAACTATCCTAATTCACCCCCAAATGGTGAATAACACCTCCAGCTCACACATACTTATAATGGAAGAGATAAAAGGCATGCATATATGTGTTACGATGATGTAATCGAACGTTTTATTATTTTATTTAAGAACTATTTTTTTCATAGGCGTGCACAATGGTTACGCCTTGAGCACGCCTACGAAACATTATTTCTATTCGATTGCACTACCCAAATTGATTATCAACAAAGATTATAATGAAAAGTTGAAAACATATTTTAAATTTCGACAAACTTTCTCCCCTTTCTGAGAAAAACTCGCCCACTGATGCTCCCGTCTCGGTTGTCATCGTGCCAATGTCAGTGGACGAGTTTATGTGGTCTCTCAAATGGGGAGTGATACTGTCAGCTGCGTCAGCTGTGTGAAAATTACGTGGATATATGTCTATTTGTGTCGCTTTGTTAATCAATTTCACGATGGAAACAACAGTTAAACTCGAGAAAGAAATTTCATCTTGTAATTTATTTGTTTGTTTTATTCGATTGTTACTTTATGAAAGCAGACGTCCCTTTCGTCATCCGACTTGTGAAATGGAATCTTCCAATGAACACCTGCACTTGACTGGTCTTGATTTCACATAACCGTGCTAAAACGTGTAATAATTGCACGATTAGCTCGTTGTTATTGACACAAGTGTCATAGAATTTGCATTTTATAACAGCATAGAACTAAAATGTATAGGGTACAGTGTATAAACGTTTAGCTCTTTAGACGTAGGTTTGAAGAAAATATCTGGTGGGCCATACCCCGCCACCCCAACGTTTGGCGTGGAGAAAGGATAAGGTCTGGTTTCATAAAATGTGCTATAATTACACTTAAGCTACTGATTTTCAAAGGTTATAACCTATGGGTATCAACTACATAATAATACCACTTTAGGAAACATGGATGGAATCTGTTAACAACTAAGGAGGAAGTATGTATTGAAAATAGACTAAATACAAGCGCATAGTCCGTCATTCATAATTCAGCCGTCGTCCATTAAAGAATATCCGCGTCCATAATCCAAAGACCTCTTCCATATCCATATAACAGTATTAGCACCAAATTCAAAAAGACAATCATAGTATACATAAACATAGGCTAGTTTCCTGCAAGACAGAAGCGGTCAACAGTTTTCAATGATGCCGACAGGACATCATGATGTTCCAAAAATATAAAATCCGTATCGCTGATCAGTATTCTCAATCCATAATAATCGTTGTAAAGTCGTTATCCAGAGAATGATGTATCTCAGTCACGCTTTGATTGTGACTGTTCATAGGAGCACCATGAGGATCTTGAAGTACATGGGATCATACGGCCCCTAGCCCCGGGTTAAGCGGAATTAGACATAAGTTACGAAACGTAACGCCATAGATCTTGCACGCTACGTTCGTATTTTGCTATCAGCATGCGATATGTATCCCCAAATTTGGGAAACTTTGAGTGGAGGCGCTTGGTGGAATAGCCCTGTTTCATAAGTTTCTGCAACAATGTTTTGTGACGTTGATTAACGTTGAAAAACTTATTTTCCGTTTTATGACGTTATGGTGGAATTGTTTTAATTTATGTTTACTGGTTTCGATAAACAAGGACCCAAATGTAGTGTGTGGCCCTCTAACGTCAAGAATGATAAAAATATTCGGGGAACCATAACTCTTCCCCCATATTTGGGATTAGAATGGGGGCAAGGTAGGGTTCCGAAAGTGTGCTATAACTACCCATAATTGCCGATCTGCAACTCTTATCACATATGAGTAACGTCTACATAGAAATACCTTTTCACTGAACATAAATTCAATCTGCCATGCCAAGTAGTACCAGCACAATTTGAAATCAATTTGAAAATGGGCAAAAAAGAGACAATAAATGGCTCACTAGATTATTACGTCACTGTGACGTCACCAAATGATTATGTGACCTGATTTCTTCTGTCAATAAAAGAGCATCTATGTTCAAAGTGTCAAATGTTTTAGATCTCTAGAGGGAAACATAAGAAAAATATCCGAGGAACCATACCCCACCTCTCCAGTTTGGATTTAGAACAAGGAAATGGGTAGGGTTGAACAGGCGTGGTATACTATCCTCAAGCTACCGATGATCTGCAACGGTTATCACATATGGATAACATCAACAGACATATACCTCTTCGAAACATTACTAGAATTTGCCACCTCATGTGGTACCAGTTTCGACTCTGGCCCATGGACCAACATGACCGTTAGATGCCTCCTAAAAAAATATTCCGAAATTACAGACTTTACACCAGCAAGTTCTTTGGGAGTAATTTGGAATTTGGAAACTAGTAACCAAATGAATTATTATGGAAAACAACTTCTTTGTTTGTTGGCTGATGGCGTTCCGATGTAGTTACTAACAGCGTTTTCAAACCAAAGCCATTACTAACAATAACTCGTTTGGTTTATACATACATGTAACATAAGACACCAATTTTGTGTCCAGAAAAATGGTTGAACCCCTCAACAGAAACGCTGTTTCATATTTCTGACTATACACCTTTTATAGCATCTTCAATAAGTAAGAAAAGTGGAGGTGACTATTTTTTTGCGCCAATGAAAATATATAAACGTGTGCAATAAGAGCAGATCTCTCACACCTGGGTGAAGGCTTTGAATATGCATCCCTCTTTCTGGCTGGAATTAGTTCAAGGCGAAAGAAACTATCTTTTGAGAATATTCTATCGACCACCTGACCAAAATTAGAGTAATTTTAATCGGTATCTACTTAACATTCTCAAAATGGCTGACATCGAAAAGAATAATTGTATCTTAATGAGTGACTTCAATATTGGTCTTTTCAAAACTGATAGCCGTGCGCAATCTACGGAATGTCTTGGAAATCATCAAAATCAGCAAACAAAAAAGGGCATGGATTACCTACGGTATTTTAACCTTCATCCACGAAAACAAAATATGCTACCGACAATACCTCATCACCGAAGATGAACTTGTACATGGGCAATAATAATTTGCTTAAAGAAATAAGTTCTGAGATAATATAAGATAAAAGAACTATCATATTTGCATGAAATAATATTGTATAAACACGTTAAATCTAATTCTGAAGCATCTGCCTGTTCTTTATCACTGAAAGCATAGGGAGATTGCTGTCCTATATTGGACGATATAGTACCCTTTCTGGCGTGATTCTATTCCAAAATGGACCTATTCCATATATGATTTGGACGGGGTTGATAGGTTATCGCACCGTCTGCTCCATAGTAAATAGCTATAAGTGAGAATTACTCGCGATTTTCGACTTTCAATGGATTACTGACTTTTTTCACATAGCTTTGCGACTCGAAAGGCTTGCAGATGCGAAGTATTTCGCATGATTCCTGTCGTTCCGCCGAGTCTGTGTATCCGAGGGGGTGTCACAATCGTAGTAAATTTATGAATGACGCACGTGCAGAAATTGCAACATTGCATTGACGACAGCTGTCAATCAAGATAGCTTTCAATCGGACCGCTGTTCACAGGAGGCGGTGACTCGGTTTTAGCTAAGTTATGTTGATATATGGGGCTGTAAATCGCTTGGTAACTGGACAGAAAATTCCAGGGAGGGTATATCTTATCTCATGTAATAGAAAATCCTCCAGAATTTTCTGAATCAATGGGTGGTGCCCTTGTGTCGGCTGTAGACTCACGCGCTGCTCGAAGGGGTTTCCGCAAAACTGTGTTGGCAACTCTCTCGAGCTCGTACAGATCAACGCCGTACTCGCTGAGAGATAATTATTGGAATCTTGTATAAATGATTCTTCATCGTACATAAAATCGCGTCCACATGAAGTCTGTAATATTTAAAACGTGATTAAACATTGTCTCTGCATTGAAATACAGGAATATCTTTCCCTGGGCTTTACTACACCCCTCCCATCCCACCCCTCGCCTGCGAGAATAGACCGGGCCCAGTGGAAATCCAGAAAAGATTACCTGGACGGGTCCATCAGAGTTTGTTGTCAGGGGCAATTGAATTTCAAATGAGTACGATGACCACATTCATTCTTTCATTTAGAGTAGATAACATTTGTAAATGATGCTTTAGAATAGAAATAAATGTTAGTTTTCCGTCCTCTAACTGCTAAGGTAATGGGTGGTAAAACGGAATTGCCTTCACGTTTTAAGACTCAGCTTGAGGCTTCGTCCCAAAGCAATAGGCAATTCCGTTTTACCATCCATTTTCTGAGCAGTTAGAGGACGGAAAACTAACATTCATTTCTTAAACATTTCTTCTATTGGAAAGCTGTGACAAAGTAAAATGTTTACATGCGCCGCTGTAACCTAGATGATCATAGTGACATCATGTAATAGAGGAATTGTCGTATGAACTCGTACATTACGAAAGAAAGTTGAGGGAAAGTTTTTTCGCTCAAACGTTGTGTTGATAATAATAGCGATAGTGTGTAGAATAAACACGATTTTGTGTTCACAAGTTGGTTTCAACACAATCGGTTTGCTTTCCACACAAACTGCTAATGTAGTGTAAGTTGAGCACAGACAGGTGTTAAAAACAAAATCATTTCCGCAATTTATATTTTGGGAACAAAAAGCTATCTTGTCCAGTTGTTGATTCTCTTTACAGAGATTCGAATTTATCCAATGTTCTACACAGGACCAAACATTAGCGATATAAACTTGCACGATGGATGGCTTCAAAATATCAACCGAGCAGGATCGTGGATGGGCGTGGGTCATTTTGGCTGGGACGACCATTAACACCTTCGTGTCTTTGGGTGTGGCGTTGGCTTGTGGTGTCTACGTCACAGAAATCATACATAATTGGAACATCACTAAAGCTAACGGAGCATTAGTCGGCTCTCTACTCTTCGGTATCTTCTGCTGCATAGGTAAGTAAATGTCAGACCTCAATTGCATACTAGCTTCTTTATGCTCCCATTATATTGTATCATGGGAGACGTTTAGCATATTGCTCCTTGGTGTTATTTTCTGTTCTAGGTTGTACAAAATTATATTTTTCCGATTTGAGGTGCCGCGATATATTTTTTGTCAATATTTTTTGTAAATATAAAATAATAATTAAGGGATTTGTATTAGTTCACTGCCATTTGGCATTTGCGTTTGCTGATAAGTTGACTGTTCAACACGACTGTTTTTATAGCAAGGTGCCAAACCGTTACTCTAAAAAATTTCACAAGAACCATAACTGAAACACATACAATTGGACTGTTTGAAAGGTCGTGCTGGCATTCACAGGTCAATCCACTGAGGCGGAGATCAAGCTATGTGACAATAAATCAAGGGAAAAGTTGCGACACAGTTGTGGAAGTTTTTCGTACACTAACGTCAGATCCGAACTTCAGTAGCTAGCTGTCATCCATAAGGAATTCCTGCGTCCATATTCGAAAGATCAAAGGATATGTGACGACAATACGGGGAAAGCTCCCTTGTGTGTGATAGTAATCACGCTGATTTTTTTTCCAATTCAAAAGCTGCCGACTCAGATTTTTCTTCAAGTTAACATACTGAAATATCGGCCTCGATAAATATTGTGATGCTCCGTTTATAAAAAGGGGGTGGGGGGATACGATTGATTAAAATGTGCTCTCTGTCCCGATATGGTATTTTTGAGGCATTTACAGTGATGATTTTCTCTTACAGCAAAAATATGACACCTCAAACCAAAATAATTTTGTCACACAAAATATTAGGGAGTATGTTTATTGGAAAGACCACGAATGGTTTTGGTTTAAGGTGTCATATGTTTGCTACAAGAGAAAATCCTCGATGAAAATGCCCCCAAAATACCAAAATAAGCCCGGGAGCACATTTTGATCAATCATATTTCCATTTTTGTGTAACTGAATATCTCATTTTTATTTTTTAAGAGGATATTTCAGTGCGTAATATTAAAAAAAATGTTATTTGGTAGGTTTTAGAGTAAAAAAATCAGCTTTATTACCGTCACACACAAAGGAGTTTTTCGCATGTAAACGTAAAATATCCTTTCGTATAACAACCCTGAAATTTTGTCACAACGTTGAACGTGTGAAGTATAAGCGTACCTCATCTTTACTAGGTTTACCTTTCTTTTCAACGTTATGTATGCTTTTAGCTGAAAGGATCGCGTTTTTTAAGATTTTCTCGAATTATTGATTTTGGAACCTCCATAAAATAATTTCCAGCGAAACTAAAATTTTAAACAATGAGACACGTAATTTTGTTTGAAAAATATATTCAAGTAGTTCAAATGTTTTCAGCGAATTCTAATACCCTAAATGAATATCTTTTAGAAAGTATATAACTCGTTTGCTTGAGTTTATTCCTTATAATTTATTTGGACAAAACTGATAGAGTTCGGAAAATCTTATCGCTAGGGATGCTGGTTACCTCAAGCAATACACGACATGTACATGTATTTGAATCCCAACTGTCGAGTGGGATTGGGCCCGCATATCCTTTTCTATTGCAACGAAGGACTGTCAATTGTCCCCAATATGAAGAAAAGTGTGCTAGCTGGGTTACAAGCTAGGGGCCGAACACTCTTAGCCAGCGGACATTCTTAGCCACCACACCGATAAGAAAGAAAGACAGACAGACAGACACAGACAAATAGACAGACACTAAACTTCTCAATGATTCTCTTATATAAACCTCTACATGGTTACAATTTTACAACAGAAGTTTATAGACTCATCACTCAATTATATGAACTGCACAAATTATATTCTGTATGAATATACCAAAACCATGTACTGGCCCCATTGAAAATCAGTGTTGCAGAAATACATATACGTGTGTATTAGGTGTGAGAATAAATTTGTTGTTAGTCCGCTGGTGGTTTTGGGCTTCGACCGCCATTTTCTATGTTTTTGCCGGTTTTTCTCAGTAGGTTATCTCCCTTTCCTAGGTTAAGCGATATGGATTTCCTTTAAAACTGTTCTAGCCGAGAATTTTGCCCAGCTTTTATCAAATTTTAAAAATTTTGATAGACATTAATATTGTGATTATGTTCAAACAGTTAGAATATAAGTAAATGTTAAACAGACCTACTATTTATACGATTTTTTCATGAATAGGCATCAAAACCAGGGATGTTCCCTATGTATTCTGTGTTATCAAATTGAACATGGGCCAGTCCACAGCTAAATAAAAACGCACACGAGTCTACATTTTTTTTCTTTGTTTTCCTCATATTATAAAATTATAAATGCAACAACACACATTATTCAAAATAGTTGATTTCTTTGATTTACCACCAGGGGACATCCGTAATCATTTCTTCCTCTCCCAAGTAATTGGGTTACATGCTCAGTGCGTGACCTACTCTCATTTAAGCTATGACGATGGCCTGCGAGACTTAAAGTCCTATTCAAAAATAACTGTTCACTGTCTGCCCCATGGTAAAATTGTATGCTGTAGAAATATGTGTACATATATGTCATTTGGCAGATGAAATTTCATTTTAGTCGGGAAGAGTCAATCCGTGCTGAGAAATCCTCTTTCCCTATATAACCCAGTGTCAAATTGTAAGCTGTATACATACACATGCACGTACGTTATGGATGAGATAACATTTGACCAAAGTCATTTATTTCTCAATCAACATTAAAAATAGGATATCAATTCAGTACATGGTCTACTTTCACTCAGACTGTGATGTTGGTCAGGGAAATTCAACCCCAAATTTTCTCAGGATAAAATATCTAGTCTATCCTATATGCCGCACAGATTTGAAGATACAATCGAGGAAATAGGATGAACTAGCACCCTAATTCATTATATCCAAATTGCAGTCATCGTATAAATAGTTCCTGAAATCTTACGTTTTCCAGCACCCCTGTCCACAATTCTCGCATCCAGGACTTCGCACAGAACTGCAATCATCCTTGGTGGCGTCCTCTCCTCGATTGGCTTTGTGGCTTCAGCCAACGCCTCAGATATCATCAGCTTCTATTTCACCTTCAGCATTTTGGGAGGTAAGGAATATTTCCCGCCATCTGTGGTATTGACACCTGTCGTATTCTGTTGTTATAGAGGTTATCAACATAGCTGTCAAATTTTTCTTCTTACTAACCTAAAAACGACCACTCCATCCACGACCATGAAGGCGGAAGGTTATGTGGACTGGGGTAAAGGTCGATTAAACTATATCATACCAGTCGAAAAATATGAAATTATGCGACTTCGGTTTTCCGGATGGCATCTTCTGTCCAATAGTTTACTGATCACCATCCATATTTGCTCCTGCTCTTGTCCGTGCTCGATCGATAATGTCTAATTTAAATGGGTACTCTCTAAAAAAAGTTGAGTGAAATTTCACTCAAGTAAGAGTGGAAATTCATCCCACTCCAAACTTGAGTGAGATTTTCACTCAACTTGAGTTACTTTTCACTCAACTTGAGTTAAATGCACTCAACTTGAGTGACATTCACTCAAGCATAAGAGTGGAAATTCATTCCACTCAAGTTAGGTGAACTTGAGTGGTTTTAACTCAAGTTGAGTGAAAAGTAACTCAAGTTGAGTGAAAAGTAACTCAAGTTTGAGTGAACAGGTACATTTCACTCAAACTTTAGTAGAACAGTTCACTCAAGTTTTTTTAGAGAGTATGAACATGTATTATCTCTTTCGTGCAGGTATAGGATGCGGTATGGTGTTTATACAGTCAGTTGTCCTGGTAAACTTGTACTTCAACCGGTATCGTGGAATCGCCTCTGGAATCACGATGACTGGTGGAGGGATTGGGGTTCTCGGAATACCCTTGTTAGAACGGTTCCTCATTGACCATTTCTCATGGCAGCCATCTTTGTATATAATCGCGGGTCTGTGTTTGAATACATGCGCAGTAGGTGCCCTCATGAGACCGATTCTTTTGAAATCTGCAGAGCGAGTTCAAGAAATATCTTCATTGCATAGGCCAGAGATTAAAAGGAATGCTGAGCATATGAACGAGAATACGCGGTCGTCGGATGAACTACAACTGTATGCGGAGGAAGATCTCAGTTTGTTCAAAAATAAAACGTACATCTGTTACGCTATTAACCAGGCAATATGGGGTCTTAGTTGTACGGTACCTATAATTCTTGGCCCGGATCTATACTCGGAAATGGGCTTCGTTGGAATCCAAATTGACATTCTCATCTCCTGCTTCGGTTTCGGCAATATAATAGGACGCATTGTCGGAGGCGTTTTGTGCAACATCAGAAAACTGAACAGACTAACGCTCTATGTTGTATTGACCATCTTTCTGGGTGGTTTGATAGCACTATATACAGCCTCGGACACTTTTATCTTGTATGCCATTGCATCGACGGGGTACGGACTCGTTTATGGTGCACATCTTGTAACTTCTGTTGTTGTACCCATGGACATTGTTGGCCGACTGAAAATGGAGCAAGCTCTATCTTTTGTCTTCTTCACTGCCAGTTTGGGTGTCATAGCAGGTCCGCCTCTGTCAGGTAGGTTGGGTAATACTATATTTATATCATCGACAAAAATCATATCTCAATGGTTATGGATATGTGAAAACCACAAGTGATCCGCTGAGATCCGCACGGGACTACTCTAACTGTCGTATTCTATGATACCAACCGACTGGCCACTCAGGACTGACTGAATCACTTTCCCGATCCTTACATGAGCGTTTCACTGATGGTTGACAATATCAACCAGTATGACTGGAGCCCCTCATTCATTAGAAGACATATTTTTACATTCAGTGTATTTTACACTTGAATATTTTAGATTGAATTCCAAGTACTTGTATTGTCTTTCACTGCCCATCAGATATTCGGAAGATATGGGCGGATGCCGGATTGTGCGGGACGTCCTGCCAGTCAATAGTTATTGAATTCCGCTAACGCCGGTACTAGGGGCCATGTGGATACCTCATAGTCTCCACATGAACATCTGCAATAAAAGCGCGACTGAGATACTAAGGCTACTCCGAGAATCCACCGTATTCTCGTATATGAATGCTAGGTGCCGAGGGATGCTTTCCTGTAGAGTCATATGGTTGCTTTTTAGTCGCCAGACGTCGTCAATTTGGCCTACCTCTTGCATATGGCTCCAATTCTAAACGAGAGATCCTGAAGGATCTTGGCGCCCACCATTGTCTGATAATTGTAAGCTAATCACAAGAGGATCTTTTTGTCCATTGTTACTAAGAACAAACGAATGATTTGTAAGTTTGTTTGCAGAATTTCGAATTTGAGCGAAAAAGATCGAAAAAGTGACACTGGAAAACACCAAGATATTATCTTTCTAAGTTTCTGGAGTTTCAAGATTTCTAGAAACTGTACTTGATGTCGGTTGTTATAGTACAAGTGAAATGAGCAAAGTTAGTCTGAAAGTGAATGTCCAGATGATCCTTCATCTTCGTTTTGTAGTATTTTTTTTTCGCACCTGTTATCACTGCGTTACTGGAAGCGAAGACAAATCTCTTTGACACTTTCGCATGAGCTATGAAACTTAAGATTTTATAATGAGGAACGAATGCTATTTCCGTTCTGTTTACTGGGCTAGTTTGAGCTATCTCTTTTAAGGTACCATGCTCGAAAATAGTAAGATGGTACAAAACTTAATGTTGAAACTTTGAAAGTGTCTGAATCCTGATTATCTCTCTTGGATCGAAACACCCAGTAGTCTACAGTTGTCGAGTTGTGACGATGTGTCACACGAGTGACGTCCCTTCGTGTAGCCGACCCGTCGGCAGACGAAACGGTGGGACAGTTCACTTGCAATGACATGGACTAAAGTAAACTGATTTAAAATGATTTGAAGCGTAACTTGAATTTTCGAATCGGACAAAAAAGGTATCTTGCAAAACTAAGCCCCATGTGGGACCTGTGTACCAAATTTCAGAAAGATCCATGAAGTATTTCCTGAGAATTCACGATAACAATGTTTCAAGGGGAAATTCAAGACGGCCACCTGGGGAACCTGTGTACCAAAAAAAGGCACCTTGCGCAACTGGACCATCAGGGGGACCTGTGTACCAAATTTGAGAAAGATGCATGCAGTACTTCCTGAGAAATCACGATAACAAAGTTTCCTGGGGAAATCCAAAATGGCCACCTTGTGGGTTTATTACATTTTCGAATCGGACCGAAAAAGGTATTTTGCACAAGTAGGGCCCAAGGGGAACCTGTGTACCAGATTTGAGAAAGATCCACGCAGTACTTCTTGGAAAAATCCAAGATGGCCGCCTGGTGGTCATATTGAATTTTCGAATCGGACCAGAAAAGATATCTTGCACAACTAGACACCAAGGGGAACCAGTGTACCAAATTTGAGAAATATCCATGTAGTACTTCATGAGAAATCGCAATAACAAAGTTTCATGAGGAAATCCGAGATGGCCGCCTGACGGCCATATTGGATTTTCGAATCGGACCAGGAAAGGTATCTTGCACAAGTAGATCACAAGGGGAACCTGTACCAAATTTGACAAAATCCATGCAGTAGTTCCTGAGAATGCACGATAACACAATTTCACGGGGAAATTCAAAATGGCCGCCTGGCGGCCATATTAGATTTTCGAATCGGGCCAAAAAAAGGAATCTTGCACAACTGGATCACAAGGGGAACCTGCGTACCAAATTTGAGAAAGATCCATGCAATACTTCCTGAGAAATCATGATAACAAAGTTTCGTGGGGAAATCTAAGATGGCCGCCTGATGGCCATATTGGACTTTCCAATCTGACCGAAAAAGGTATCTTGCATAACTAGACCCCAAAGGGGAACCTGTGTACCAAATTTGAGAAAGATCCATGAAGTGCTTCCGGATAACAAGGTTTCATGGGGAAATTCAAAATGCCCGCCTTGTGACCATACTGGATTTTCAAATGGCACCAAAAAAGGTATCTTGCACTTCCTGAGAAATCACGATAACAAAGTTTCGTGGGGAAATCCAAGATGGCCGCCTTGTAGCCATAACGGATTTTTAAATCGGACTAGGAAAGGTATCTTGCACAACTAGCCCCCAAGGAGAACCCGTGTACCAACTTTGAGAAAGATCCATGCAGTAGTTCCTGAGAAATCGCGATAACAAGGTTTAATGGGGAAATCCAAGATGGCCGCCTTGTGGCCATATTGTATTTTCGAATCGGACCAAAAAAGGTATCTTGCACAACTAAACACCAAGGGGAACCTGTGTACCAAATTTGAGAAAGAGCCATGAAGTACTTCCTGAGAAATCACGATAACAAAGTTTCATGGGGAAATCTAAGATGGCCGCCTGGTGGCCATATTGGATTTTTGAATCGGACCACAGAAGGTATCTTGCAGAACTAGACCCCAAAGGGAACCTGTGTACCACATTTGAGAAAGATCCATGCAGTACTTCCTGAGAAATCACGATAACAAGGTTTCATGGGGAAGTCCAAGATGGCTGCCTGGTGGCCATATTGGATTTTCGAATCGGACCACAAAAGGTATCTTGCACAACTAGACCCCATGGGGAACCTGTGTACCAAATTTGAGAGATCCATGCAGTAGTTCCTGAGAAATCGCGATAACAAGGTTTCATGGGGAAATCCAAGATGGCCGCCTTGTGGCCATATTGGATTTTCGAATCTGACCACACAATGTGTTTTGCACAACTAGACCCTAGGGGGAACCTGTGTACCAAATTTGAGAAAGATCCATGCAGTAGTTCCTGATTGCCACTTCCTGTTTGCCGTTTTTGGTCCATTTAACTGACAGAATTCCCACTTGCTTTTTATCTCCTGGCTCTATTATGCAAGTCTCCCAATACAAAACTGGTAGTTGCCTTCTTTCAAAATGAAATTATACGATAGCAGTTCTGATTTCTATAGTTCTCATAAATGCAAAAGTCAGGATCTTCATATCCGTTAATCCGTTAAACATAGCAAAATATGCACTATCCCCCATTCGTCCTCATGCAGTTCATCGGCTCCACTGGTTCTGAGGTATAGCCGATACAGCATTTATCTGAACAACCATCGTCTAGTCCGTCATTCAATATTCAGCCATAGACCTAATTCATATATAACATTAGCACCAAATTAAAAGGATAAATCATAGTATACATACAACTGACCTAAACAGTTTTCAATGATGCCATCAAGACATTATGATGTTCCAAAACTATCAAATCCGAATCGCTAATCAGTATTCTGAATCCATATGATATACGTTGTAAAGTCGTTATCTAGAGTATGATGTTATCTCAGTCATTGATTGTCACTTCATATTAACACTATGCGGATCTTGTAATACATAGGTTTATACGGCCCCTAGCCCCGGGGTAAGCGGAATTAGACACGAGTCACGAAAGATACACTAGTCTCCAATTGAGGTTTGATCGAAGATATTTATTATTTCATAAGAACCAGGAAGAAC
Source organism: Hanleya hanleyi (assembly GCA_036873755.1). Taxonomy (NCBI): domain Eukaryota; kingdom Metazoa; phylum Mollusca; class Polyplacophora; order Lepidopleurida; family Hanleyidae; genus Hanleya; species Hanleya hanleyi. The sequence goes on from JAVTVY010056433.1 coordinate 28,426, forward strand.
CAAACAACGATTGTTGAATGTTGACAAATTTTATCGGACATAATTTGATATTGCTTGTGATATTGTGTTCCTAGCGAATTTTGAGATCAAATTACTTTATATCTCAGATGTCATTTTCTTGTGTTCACAGGGCTGTTATTTGACATGACGAAAAGCTATAAATGGCCATACCTTATTGCAGCGATGGCTCTAATTTGTTCGTCATCACTCCTCGTTCCGTCGGTGATTGCCGGGAGCCGATGGTGTGCCTCGAAGAACAGACCCGTTTCAAATAAGACAACTAACAAGATGATCATTAGCAATCCTGTGAAAATATCTGATTCCATGGATAATATCTGAATGTCAGACGGCGAGATTGATACAACACATGCGAGAAGGAAGACAACAACGTTTCACAAGGCGTCAAACAATTTGACATGTCGTACTAAGCATTAAGAGAGATACTCGACGTTCCATGATTGTAGCATTTTTGTTTTTCAACTGTGGAGGCTTAGATGATGGGGAATTATGGGTAGACTTTGCCAGCGGTGGAGATTTGAGCAGCATATTTGTGTAAATATTGATTGGTGTTCACAAGCGAACCCTCTATCGTTACCGTGTATCAAAGTGTCAGATTGAAGCCATACTGTTTCAGTGTGGCTAGGTTGAGGCCGTAGAATCGAAACTTTTTCTTCTTTTTAACTGATGTTCATAAACAACTGAATAACAACTTATTCATGGCTGTTATCCATACAATAACCTTGTGTTATATACGCCGATTTATAAATGCCTGTCAAAGAAATCATAGTATGGTAAGTAAACTGCCATTTCTGAAGATGACACGAATAAATATATGTCGAAATATTGATCAACAAAATGCTTTTTGCTAACATTTTCAGAGTCATCCTCTTCATGTAATAACTACACCTTTGTATAGTAACTAATCTATTTAAACTTTGGAGACCATGCTTATTTTGGAGTGAAGTGTTATCGTTATAAACAGTTAGTGTTTATCTCAATCTGATTAAAACTCAGTCTTAATAACCGCTCCTCTATCTGACATGTCGCTAATTAAGATCTGGGACAGTCCCTATAACAAATCCGTCAGATGAACTCCGAACCAAATAGTTTCCGGGTCAAATAGTCGCCCAATGAGACGCCTCGTAGTATCGCGTGTCTGCTTCTCTCCTAATATTATCATTGTTGTTGCAATGCAGTTATGAACTGATTTTATGAAACAAAATAACCGTACCTATATATCCAGCAGTGAAGAAATATCCCTTGATCTTTTCACCTGGTCTGTCATTGAAGAGAGCAACGGGAAGCAAATAATAATCTTCGGTGATCGCCCATGGACTGAAGCCGAGAACTTCGTCAGTCGCCTGCATGGATTGGATTTTTCTGTGCCTCGTCCGTACACTCGGCAACATAAAGATTTCCCGTAGCCGGTAGGAAGAACGGCTATACAGTGTAAAAAGCATCTGCAGTTACTCCTGCTTTAACGCCGGCAGGTCAAATTCATGACACATCATAATTTTCGATCTCGCCTTGAACTTCGCCGCCACTGAATGTAGGCACCCATTCGCCTGTTCAGGCTGGACTGTGATTGGTCGCTAGTCTGACATGCGCGACAGATTTAAGATAGGGACTGTCCCAGATCTTAATTAGCGACATGTCAGATAGAGGAGCGGTTATTAAGACTGAGTTTTAATCAGATTGGTGTTTATCTGTGCGCCTTAGTTTAAACTGGGCGTCCCTCATTGTGCTGGAGCGAGAGATGAAAGCGACAATTAAGATACGGTACGTTTGCCCCACTTTGGACACTATTTTTTTACAACGGTAGCACGGACCATTTCCTTGATATTGCCTGGCTAGCAGAATGAGCGACACTTTGAACACTATGTTTTTCTCCGAGTGGTAAAAGCAGTAGAATGATAACTATCTTTTATGGACTGAGATTTACAAACAACTTATCTTCTTCCGTTGGGGATTTTAGGGGCTGGGATTTTGGGACCGTAGTTTCTGAGAAATATCTGAATACAGGAAATTAATGCTCCCTGTGGCTCAGCAGAATGCATGGCCCTGTGTCAGAATAATGAGTCTGGGTGCTGTATCATGCATCCTTGCGAGCTAATGTATCAATCGATA